>PVKC010010026.1:0-26152 GCA_004027635.1 Crocidura indochinensis
TTACAGCTGCAAATAACTGCACTCTCCACTCTTTGTGGCAAGCTACCTACCATGGAATAGTAGTCCTAATCTTCATCTCTATTTTCTCTGAATATCATCTCAGTCTTTTATTTTCCTATCTCCCAGTGATGAATGAGATCATTCTATGTTGATCTCTCACCCTCTGCTCGTTTTCAACACCATAGTATTTTCTATGTTCATCTACGTATAAGCGAATTTAATGACTTAATTTATTCTAATAGCTCCATAGTATTTCTTTGTGTAGATATAATACAGTTTCTTTAGCCACTCATGTCAGGAATCTGGGTTTCTTCTGGATTCTAGCTATTGTAATTAGTACTGTGATGAACATAAGAGTAAAGAGGTCACGTTTGTGGGTTTTTTTTAATTGTTATTGTTCCTAGAATATATTCCTATGAGTTGTATTGCTGGATCATATGGGAGCTCAATTTTCATTTTTTTTTGAGGAATACTCATCTTATTTTCCAGGAAAGTGGGATTAAATGGCATTCCCTTTGGCAGTGAGTGAGAGTCCCTTTCTCTCCACATAAAAGCCAGAATTGGTTGTTCTTGTTCTTTCTGATGTATGCCAGTTCTGTGGCCTGAAATGATAACCCCATTGTTTTGATTTGCATCTCCTTAAAGACTATTTCATTTGCTAGTTGGTCATCTGTATTTCATTTTTGAGAACATTTCTGTTCACTTTTCTCCCCATTTTTATGGAATTAGATTTTTCTTTCTTGTGCCACGCTGTCAGTATCTTGTATATAAGATATATCTTCATATATCTTGTGCTATTCTGTCAGTATCTTATACATATTATATCTTCATATATCTTGTGCTATTCTGTCAGTACCTTATATATATATATATATATATATATCTTATAATTTATCAGATAAATGTTGGTGAATAGTTTCTCCCATTCTGTAGGTAGCCTTTGTATCATAGTTACTATTTCTTTTGAAGTGCAGAGCTTCTCAGTTTAATGTAGTCGCATGTGTTTATTTCTGCTTTCACTTGCTTAGACAGTGGTGTTTTCTCCTTGAAGATACTTTTAGTGTTATTTCATGCAATGTTTTGCCTTTATTTTTCTCTATGTATCTAATGGTCTAAAGTCTTATATTAAGATCTTAAATCCATTTTACTTTGAACTTTGTGGTTAGTGTTAAAAAGAGGTCTGAATTCACATTTTTGCATGGAATTACCAGTTTTCTCATTACCACTTGTTGAAAAGGCGTTGCTTATTCCCTATTGTATTTTTGGCACCTTTATTAAAGATTAATTGGTTGTATAACTGGGGTACAGTCTTAGAATAATGAAATCTATTTCATTGATCTGAAAGTGTGTCTTTGTTCCAATACCATGCCGTTTTAATTACTATTGCCTTATATTAAAATTTAAAATTGGTGAAAGTGATGTCTCCCATTTACTTTTTCCAAAGAATTGCATTAGCTATTGATGGTCATTTATTGTTCCAAATGAATTTCAGAAGTTTTTTTTTTTTTTGTGTGTGTGTGTGTGTGTTTGTTGTTGTTGGTGCTGTTGCTGTGTTGTTATTTTGTTATTTTTTTGTGGGGGAAGGCACATCTAGTGATGTTCAGGGTTTAGTATTGGATATGCACTCAGAAATTGCTCCTGGTTTGGGGAACCATATGGGATTCCAGGGGATCAAACCACAGTCTGTTCTGGGCTAGCATGGGCAAGGCAGATTACTGCTCTGCACCACCAGTTTGGTCCCTGCTGTTGTTGTTGATATTTATTATTATTAATGATTTTCCCCATCAATTCTGTGAGTCTATATTGTTTGTCATGTGTGCTCAGTGAAGTCCCTGTTCCTCCTTATCTTGTATCCAGTTTGGTGGCAGCAACTTGCTTTAATGACAAGTAGCTAAAATCCCTCATTTTCAATTTGGCTTTGAAGCTCTTTATCAGAGAGACCCTCATAAAGTGAAAATGTTTGTATTTCATTTAGATTCTTCCTGAGCAAATGTCTTATGCTGGGCACACACCTGACTTTTTAACATTTCCCTCATTTTTAATTTTTTTAAATTTTTTAATTTCCTCAATTAAAAGTCAAAACTTTTAATTTCCTCAATTCCCCAAAAAAACCTTTCTCTGGTTTTTCTCTCATATATAAATATTTAATATGTATTTCAACTAATATTTGATTTTAGGAATCTTCAGGTTATTTGTCTTGCGATCTTTTTGGGAATGCCCACCACCTTTGTAGCTTGATGCATTTCAAGTTTTGCAAAACAGATATGATAATCTTGTGTCATCAAGGAATATTCAAGTATCTTAGAACTTTGTTTCCTGTGAGATCTGTTTGACCTCATCTCTCTGACTCAGGAACCAAGATTTTACAGGGAAAAATAAACTTATCTTTTCTAGATGACTTCGCTGTCTTTCCTTGTGGTGCAAGGGAAAATGGAAATGCCCAGTGTTTCCTAATCTTCCTTTAAAAGGTTTACTTTTTTTGATTTAATATTCATTTCATTTCCACTAACTTTTTATTATATAATAACTCTATTTACTCACCATTATTATAAACATGATTGTAATTGGGTTTCAGTCATAAACAGAACACCCTCTTTCACGAGTGCAGCATTCCCACCACTAATGTCCCCACCTCTGCCTGTATTCAAGACAGTCATTCTACTGCACTCACGCATGAACATGATCATGGTAGTTGTTATTGTATTATTTCTCTAACTGCATTCACCACTCTTTATGGTGAGCTTCATATCATGAGCTGGCCCTTCTGGCCCTCATCTCAATTATCTCTGGTCATTATTACAATAATGTCTTTTATTTTTCTTAAATCCCATATATGATTGAGACTATTATGTGTCTATCTCTCTCCCTCTGACCTATTTCATTCAGTATAATAGTTTTCATGTGCATTCATGTATAGATAAATTTCTTGACTTCATCCTTCCCAATGGCTGCATAATATTTTACTGTGCATATTAGCTGGTTTCATTATCCATTCATTTGTTGAAAGGCATCTTGTTTCCATTATTCTGACTATTTTATATAATGCTGCAATGAATATAGGTGTGAGGAAGGAATTTTTGTATTTTTTTGGGGGGGGTCCTGGGTATATCCCTATTCAACAGAATGCTGCAAGTTCTTCCCATGGCTATTAGGCAAGAAAACAGTATCAAGAGCATCCAAATAAGAAAGAAAAAATCAAGCTCTCACTGTTTGCAGATGATATGATACTATATTTAGAAAACCTGAAGGACTCTAAGAAAAATCTTCTAGAAACAATAGATTCATATAGCAAAGTGGCAGACTACAAAATTAACACTCAAAAAAAAATCAGTGGCCTTCTTGCACACCAATAATTGTAGAGAAGAAGTGGATAGTAAAAACAATTGTAATCACATTAGTGTCGCAAAATTCAAATATTTGGAGTCACTTAACAAAAGAGGTGAAGACCTATACAAAAAAAAAAAAACTACAAAGCACTGCTTCAAGAAATAAAAGAGGACACAAGAAAATGAAGACATACTTGCTCATGGATTGGCAGGTTATCATTAAAATGGCAAAACTCCCCAAACCATTGTACAGATTTAATGTAATCCCTCTAAAAATACCCATGGCATTCTTCAAAGAAATAGACCAAGCACTCCTGAAATTCATTTAGAACGATAAACACCCACTAAGAGCTAAAACAATACTTGGGGGAAGGAATATGGGAGGCATCACTTTCCCCAATTTTAAATTGTATTACAAACAATAGTTATTAAAACAGCATGGTATTGGAATAAAGACATACCCTCAGTTCAGTGGAATAGACTTGAGTATTCAAAGAATGTTAGCCAGACAAACAATCAATTAATCTTTGATAAAGGAGCAAGAAATGCAAAATGAAACAAGGAAAGCTCCTTCAACAAGTGGTTTTGGGGCAACTGGTTAGCCAAATGCAAAAAGGTAAACTCAGACATTCAATTAACACCATGTACACAGGTTAAATCTAAACATATTAAAGATCTTGATATCAGATATGGACCATAAGATATATAGAACAACATATATGTAAAACACTCCATTATATTATTATTATTATGTTGTTATTGATATTTTTCTTCAAATCTGTTAGCAGTTGTTTTAAATATTTATGGCCCCTCTTTGGGTGCATATCTTTAGAAGTATGATTTCTTCTTGCTGTACATATCCCTTGGTTATTAAGAAATATCCATATTTATCTCTTTTAACATTTTAAGCTTAAATTTTGTGTCTGATATTAGTATGGCTAACCCACCCTTTTTAAGAGAGTTGTCTATTTGAACTATTTTCTTCCAACCTTTGACTGTGAGTCTATATTTGGTCTGACTATTCAGATGTTTTTTCTTGCAGAGAACAGAATGTTATGTTTCAACATTTTGATCCAATGTTTTCACTCACTTAATTGGTGCATTTACTTCATTAATATTGATAGAAATGATTGTCATGGAAGTAATATTATCTTATTGTAGGTGTTTGTTGTATTTATTAGGTTTTCCATGACTTAGATTAGACCCTTCAGTCCTTTGTTAATATTTTTGAGTCTATAATATTCCCGATTTGTTGTTTATTTATGAAGCTGTGTATTCTTATTTCAAACCTGAATGGAAGTGTAGCTAAGAGGATTATTCTTGGTGAAGCATTCATTTCATTGGATTTTGTTGCTTATCTGACCACTTTCTTCATGAAAATTGCTTGTGATAAATCTGCTGTATGTCTTAAGGATGCTTCTTTGTATATAATTTCCTTTTTTATCAAGAAGTTTTCAGTATTATATCACTATATGTAGTTTCTATTATTGTGATTATAACGTGCCTCAGGATGCTTTTCTTTGGATCTCTTTTTAACTGGTACTCTCTGGGCTTCCAGAGTATAATTGCATGCACTCTTTTGTTCTGGGAATTTCTTAGTAATGGTGTCCTTGACTATTGATTCTTCCTTGGGGTTTTCTTCCTGAGTCTCTGGGACCTCATTGTTTCTTATGTTATTTTTGTTGAGCTTTATTGGGCTTTTATTTATAAAAACTTCTCAGAGTTTTATTCTCATCAGTTCACTTTATTTAAGGATGTTTTATATAGTCTTTTCAAGAGGCTATAGAGGAGTTATGAAGCTCACTTTCTTTATAACTTATTCAGCCCTCAGCAGCTGTTACTCTACTGGTGATTCTTTCCAGTGAGTATTCATCAACCTACCATATTTTTAAGTACTGATATTTCTGTTTGAAGTTTTCTCATTTCTACTCTCATATCCTCTTGAGTCTTCTGAGATGCCCATTCCAATTTTCTCTTGGTTCGTTGAACATTTGTAACTTTTCTTCTCTAAACTTATTAGAAATTTTATGTAGGTGGTAGGTGTTGGATGGTTTTCCAGAACTATCTTATTTAGTCACTAGGTTGTTGGGGTTTGGTGTAGTTCTGATTGTGAACTTTGGTGTATGGTACCCTATTACTTGTGGTACAGTTCCTTGATTGGAAGAATTGTACAAGCACAGAGTGAAGCAGAGTGGCTGCACTCTTACTGGTCTGACTTCGGTGTTCTCAAGCTGATAATTTTCCCATTTTATATCTCACAATGTTGTCCTGGGAGCCACCAAATAGAAGTCGCCTTCTGCCTCAGTCCGTGGTGGTGGTGGATGCTTACCTCATGGCACAGACCTGAGCATTGCCAAACAGATGCCCCTTTCTGCCTCTGGATTATCTTAATATTTATTATTAATATTTATTATATATTAAAGTAGAATTTTCTTTGTTATGGAATAAAAATAATTTATTTCTAAAATAAGTGAATTCTATTGTCTCATATGTGTACCTCAATAAATGACTTTATTAATAAATTTTCCACCAATCTGGTGAGATACTCAGATCACTGAAAACAATTTATCACAAAAATGTCATCAATTTAATTTTTTGTTAATCATCCTATATGTACATGCAAAAGAGAATATTAAATTTTTCTTATTTAGCTAAATAATCTTAACTCAGTTTGAGTAGTTCTCACTACACCCACAAATAAACAGTTTTCTAGTGACTAATTGCAAAAGGAAATTTCATTAGCTATACATAGTTTTTAATGTGTTCTATTTATTTGTTTGGTTTTTGCTAGAGATTGAAGTCACTGTTAAAGGAGCATAACTGAGGAAATAATGAAGAGAGACCTTATCCATTCCCAAATATACTTTTATATCTTCTTTGGGTAATGGCTTTTGGAGAGAAATTGAGAATAGAGCAGATACTTTGAAACAGTGTTTTTATGGTAAAGGGATTCATAAAAAGTGACTGCATGCTTCTTAGATAAATCAAAACCCTAAAAAATATTATCAGCATGGGGTGTCAGTGGCAGAGAGATAATAAATACAAGGTTTAAAATTCTTGCCTTACATGTAGTTTGTTCCCTCGTGAGTGTATTGGCTACTGAATACCACCAAGGGTAACACATGAGCACAGAGCCAGGAAGAGTTCTTGAACATGGTTCAGAGTTGCCCCCTCCCAAAACAAAGTCGAAGGCTCTTCATTATTCTGGAAAGTAGCTTGTCTACTCTGATTAGGTGGAGTGAAGAGAAGATTCACAGAATATCAATAAATTTAGAAAGTTCTAAGATTAGGTACTACTCTCAGGAATGGTAGGTGAGTTATGAAATTTGTTACAAAACTCACTTGTTTTATAATTGGGCCTAGAATCTTAATGATGGGGATTGAATTGTTAACCTTTACATAGTGAACTAAGCAATGTCCTCAGCAAACCTCACTCTATTTCATTAACAAATATTTGAATTTCACAAAAATGTGGATAACACCATAAGATAGTAATTTTATCTCAGTCAACAATAGAGAGAAAACAACCCTTTTAGCTTTACCTTCTTCTGGATCCTAATAGCATGTAGAGAAAGAGATAGGTAAGATATTTATATGTTGTAATCATTTTATCCTTAGGAGATAAATATATTATTTGTGGTCATACTTATTTTATACAGAAATTCACAATGAAAATCAAAATATGACTGGTTGCAAATGTAAAAGTATCTTCTCTGTGGAATGAAGCCTCCAAGTCCCCTTGAACCACTAGACTGATGGGCAAGAAGACATACATGCTTTCCCCACAATATAAAACCGATCCTTGCTGTAAGGAAGGTTTGGAGAAATAACACAAGGCTAGTCTCTTGCTCATATTAAGCTGAACCAATTTCAGTCTCTGGCAAGTTATGTTCCTCTGATCCCTGTTGTCCAAAAACAACAAAAATTAAAAAAAATATATTAAAAATACATTAGTGGCAATCTCAAAGGTACAATCTCAGAAACATTGGATTTCCTAGGAGTGGAAGTAAATGAGGCAAAATTGACTGCTGAAAATTCCTTCTGAAAAACTGAATTTATCAAAAAGAGGGAGGAAAAGGAAGAAGTGAAGTAGATAGGAAACAATGACAGTACTTAGAGGGTCATGGGAACTTAAGTGGTAATGATAGTAGTATCTTTATTAGGAAAATATGAAAATTGACATTATTTTTCATGCTTCCCAAACTATAATAAAATATGAACACTAAAATATGCATTTTAACTAGTGATATTTCTTATAAGTAATTCTGAAATAAACATTTTTGATGAGCAGTTAACATTTTTTACTTGATTCCCTAAACTGTAGTAACAGTCTTAAAAGAAAGTCTAGTATTTTTTAATACCAAAAAGATTTAATATGAGAAATTTTTAGGAACAATAATTTAAATAGATGCCAAAATGACATTTAAGAATGCATCTCAGTAGAAAAATTTACAAAATTAGAAACAGACATTCTTAATCTGGTAATAAGCACCAACCATACATTATTTAAAATATGTATTATGCAACGCGTATATCTTTCTTTGTTTTATTAATAATTTGTATTTTGATCAAAGTGGATTACAAATCTTTCACTAGTATTTTAGGTTTTGTATAATTTTTATATTTCCTTCCTTTTTCCCTTTCTTTTTCTTAAACTGATTTTTATAGTCTCTAGAAAGCCTTGTGTTTTTGTGCTGAAGATTGTATCTATGTATAGCAAGACATTTTCTCAACATCCATAAATATTTGGGCAACATTATTCTCCATCTGTCAAAATCTAATTGTGACAGTGTTAAAATGTTAGAATTGCTAATATAATAATATCATATATTATTTTATTAATCATTTAGAAGTATGCTTGCAGGATTTAAATGTTATGTAGTGCCAATATTAATTGACTGCTCATCTGTTACTCAAGCAAAAGAAATTACAACCAAATTTGCATGGATTTTAAAAATTGAAAATGCTTTTTTTGAAGCTATTTTCAAATAGATAAATGAAAAAACTTTTACTTAATAGTAACAACACATCTTCTGGGTTTTTCATAAAGCATAATTATTTTGATAATTAAGAGAGAATATTTTTCAGTTTTAAAAATATTTTTATAAATGTAGTGCAATCTGTTATTTATACTTCATACAACATATGCAGTTTTGACTAATTTATAGTGAAAATAAAAACTAATATTAGATACTCAATTTATTTTCTAAGTTGTAAATTTGTTTTCTACTTATAGTCATCTCTGCTTATAATTAACTTCTGCTTATTTTTAGGTTGACAATGCCTTATGTACTGTGAAATCCTGTTTTCTTTCAATATTTTTGATACATCTAAATATAAAAAAATAGTAAGTGTTTAAGAGCAGGGATTCATAAAATGATGATACAATGAACCTTTCTATATTTATAATTAATTGAGATTACTTATGTACAATTTTTCAAAGTTGTTGGTTTTTTTTGGTACAATACAAATTTAATGATGGGAAGCGATAATTATTGATCGTTTTTTAAGAATAATTGCAAACTTTTGAAAAAATTACAAATATTTTACTTAGAAGCAAGACAGAAATTACCAGTCTATTATTTTTGCATATGTCTTCAATAGGTGAATTTCATTATATATGTTTTTAGAACTAAAGTTTGTTAGCAACTATATCACTTTAGGATCACAATTGCTAGTTTAATAAGAAATACATTTACTGTTGAGCTCTATGGATATATTTTACATAGATATATTACTATAAATTTTTCTGTGTGATGCATGATATCAAGCATTGTGGAGATGTAACATGAAAGGTGATATAAATTATAGAACTTAAATAGAATTCCTTTTTAATATAATGTTTTTTACATTTTCTCCTCTAGTCTTAGGTCATGCAGATTTATTTGTAAGAAGAAAGTATCATGAGAAGTCTCAGAGCCTTAAGTCTAGTTCAATTTTAAAAAGCATAGCTTTACTTCCTTTGGACTTTATTTTTGGGGAATAAATAGCAAAATTTAATTTTGGGTTGGATTAAAGAGTTATAAAAATTACTTGCTGTAAGAGATGCAAACTAAAGGAAATTATTATTGATAAGTTGCTTATAGGTCATTATTAATTATATTATATTATTTAGATCTACTCCCTTAATAAACTAGTTAATTAAGACTTGGACTCTAGACTTTTGATCCTATTTTCTAATCTTTCTGATAAAGCTAGATAACAATGAAATAAGGCTAATATGCCTCAAATCTCCTCTATTTTTAGTATACCGTACACCTTTTAATTTTCACAATAGATACTTAGCATTTATTTTAAATTCTCAGTGGCTCAAATCATTATTTTCTTTATTGAATTTTGTAGTCAATTATTTTTAAAAATATATTCTTTAAAATTTTTGCACAGAAAATGAAGAAATAGAACAATGTGTAGGGCACTTGCCTTACATGTGGCCAACTCAAGGTAAAATCCCTAGCACACCAGGTATGATTTCTGAACCACAGGCAATCCCTGAAACTATTGGGTATACGTTTATTCCCCAAAATATGCCTAGTTCAAGGTCTTAACAATTATTTTAATGTTTTCATATACTGAATTAAAATGCAATTTAGCATCATACACATACATATATAAGTATATAATATATATACACACATATACACAATTTTCCTTAAATTACTTTGTGTATGGTATAAGGTAGGAACTGAAATGAAGCTTTTTATCTGTTTTCCATTTATTTTTATCCATTTAATCAAACAATGTTTCACCCTTCCTTATTCCTGTTCAATTTTGTTAATAGGATATACTCAGTGGCAAAGACACCCATTGTAGCCGGAGAAGTCAATCAAATATTTATCTTCATAAATAGAATTGCAATGCCACAGGGCCTCTCTAAGTTTCTATGATTCTTTTTAAAATAATATAAAATTTAACAAATCTATTTTATTTAATTTTTGTTTTTGGACACACCTGGTTGTGCTCATGAATTATTCATGAAATATTCTTACCCTCTGTATTTTCTTTTTCACTTCTTTAAAATCTATTTTAAACTATGTACTGCCCAGGGGCCAGAGAGATAGCATAGTGAATAAGGTGTTTGCCTTGCATTCAACCAACCTGGGTTTGATCCCTGGCATCCCACTTGTGCCTGCCAGGAGTAATTTTTGAGTGCAGAATCAGGAATAACCAAATAATCAGACTGTGTGTGGTCCCCAAACAAACAAAAAGTGATAGTGAGATTTTTACATGGTCTCTTATTATATAATATCTATGTACTCTTTTATATACTTAATAATGTTTGTATAAGATTAGGATTATATCGTTTTCATTTTTAGTGAATTCATAAACATAGTTGTCAGACTTAATATTCAATGGGTCATATATAACATCTAGAATTTTTAATTATTTTACATTATTTTAATGTTATAAAACAAATAATGCATAGACCAAAATAGTATTAGACTCATAAATTTATAACTTTGGGAGCTTTGGAGGGTGTTCTTGTTTTGGAGTTAAAGATGGTAGTATTCATAGCTTGTTCTGTGCTTCAGAATTTATCTCTAGTTCAGTACTTCAAAAGTCATTCTATACAGTGCTCAGAGACTGTACACAATGCCAGCATTAAACCAGAGTAAAAAACATGCAAGGTAAGGGTTTTGACCTCTGTGCTATCTATTCAACTCTAAAGCCTGTGTCTCTCTCAGATATTAAATAGATATTAGAATTAGTATTTTTGTATTATGTACAATTTTCTCAAGGAAAATTATAATTTCAAAATAATTTCAAAATTATGATTTTAAAAGTTATTAGTATTATAATTTATAACATTGATATTATTAATATTGTAGGAGCACACACAATGCCATATCAAAAACTGCCACCAGTATGTTCTCCATAGTTCTAGGTCCATTCTAATTCCATTCTCTCATTCAGCAAATTAATTTTTATATTATCAGAATTCATTATTGACATATACTGCTTATTTCTTTACTATGTTTCTATATTTTTTGTTTAGGTTTGCTCCAAAACAACATACAAGTGATGTAATTCACATTTTAGCTCTTCTTTTGGCTTCTTTTGGTATCAGAATTCCCTCACTCTGATAACCTATAATTCTACTCATGTGAACTTTAATAATTCATCTTTTCTCATAGGTAAGTAGTATTTCATTGTACATATGTAACAATAATCTTTGCTGTGAATTTAGAATCATGATTACAGTGAATCATACACTGAAAAAGATAAGACTGGATACACAATATCATAAACCTCTATGCTTCACTGTACATTCTATATATCATTCATACTCTACCACAATTATTTGACTATTTCAAAAAGTAGGTAGCTTTGTATGTGGTACCATAAAACTTGTCTATATTTTGAATTTGGACATGGAGCAATTTGGACAGGGATTATTGGGAGCATAGATATTTGGGAGTCTCTATCACTAAATCAAAGCTCAAGTTTTAGAATGAAATCATAACTCAGGTTCAACAATTAACTTTATTTAGATTTTTTTTTACTCTAGGAAGAATTTAGATGAAAGAAAACAGTGCGTACACTAGAGAACAGTATATCAAAACTTTTGCCTGCCTCTAAAACTTTTCTGTTTATAGAAATTTCAAAGTAGAATATGTAAATGTATCTGATTATGCTTGGTATCCTGAGTATGAAACCAACACAACCAGTCTTGTTCATGTATAAATATACAGAAAAGTGAAATAATTTATATTCACATAAATCATTTGAATTTGTTCTAGTAAAGTAGCAATAACAAGATAAGTAAAAGTCTTTTAACTATAACAAAAGCTGAGATAATATAGAGATTTGTGAAAACCTGCATAAATTTATAGAAAAACAAGGAATTTTATAAATAAAAAGTCAAGTGATATGAGCAATCTGAGGTGAAATTAATAGGCTAACAAATAGAAGGAGAAAATCTAAACTTCTTATGCAAAGCAATATAAATTGAGTCAAATATCAGTCATTGCTATTGATGATGTTCTCATTACAATCTAAAAATCTAAGTGGGGGGTGGGGTGATAGTACAGAGGGTAAGGTATTTGTCTTAAGAGTATCTATTACAATTTTATCCTCAGCATCTATGTGTCCTCTGATTCATAATCGAAAGCCATCCTTGAGTACAGTCAGGTATGGCCTAAAATTTAAAAGAATAGTTAAATAATTAATTTTAATATAAAAAATATTTGATAAACTTTTAGTTGACAAAGAAAATGCATAATTTTATCACCAAATATAACTGTGGATAATATTTAACAGTAGTAATACATAAAATAGTATCACATAAAATGGAACATAAATAAGGGGAAGGTGAACTATTTCTAATGGTGTCCAGAGATATTGAATAGACTGAATTGAAGATGATTATATTACAAGTGTCATCATGGACAATCTATAATATAAAGATAATAGAGTTTCAAGAGATTTAAGATTGTATATATTGATTCTAAAACTCTTATCTAAAAGCAAAAGGTCATAGTTTTCTTAAAGTACTTGAAAATTGTTTCTTCAAAAATAGAATTTCTAAGTTTAAGTGAGTTGGAATGTCAAATAAAGTCGACTTACTTTTTTATTGAAAGTTGTTAAACTTTCAATAAGTTGAAGTACTTAAGTGATTAAAAAATAATATCAATACTTCTCAAATAGGCTAGGTTAATATGTAGTTACTATGATGTATTTTCATGTGTCTGCTCTACAAATTTTCTACCAGTGTAGTTACTTGGAATTTTCTTTGACCATCTGTCAATTTGGCCCCACTTCATTAATTCAGAAACATTCCTAACTCTGAGATCTTTAGAATATTCAATATATGAATTTAGAATAAATCTAAGTAAGATAATTTAAAGTTAATAAGATATCTAATATGTTTGAAATATTTTTAGAATTATTTAATTTTCACAAATATTAATATCTTTCTAGTTTATGATGAAAGAAGTGAACTGTGAAATGTCTATCTAGGGGCCTGAGCTTTAGAACACTTTGCCTTGTACACAGCCTACCAAGTTTCTATACTGGACATACTACATGATTCCCTGAACCCTGCCAAGAGTAATCATGAATGCAGAGTCAGGAATAAGCCTGAGAATCTCCACGTTTGTTCCAAAACAACAACCAAATGAGATGTCTACTTATGGTTTTGAATATTCATTTATGATAAAAACAAACTAGGAAAAAATGAAATATTTTATTGCAACATTGGCTTACTCCATTGTCTGAAGTAAATAATCTTACACGACTTTCCTTATATCCCTTTTATAAAGTCATATATAAGTATTATTTTGTGATTTTTCAAGTTAATAACTCATGAAAATGGTTTTATTTTATAGTGTAATCGGTTAGGTCAGGTTTTTTATTTGCTTTATTTTAAGATAGTCAAACAGATGATAAAATTTTATATCATCCTCAGAGTAATTTTTTAAAACTAATTTTTACAAACATACAAGTTAGTGATAAAGTAGCTATTTAAATATGTAACTTTCTGCATTCAATCTCTCTAGCATCATGTCCACACAAAAAATCTTAAATATTTTTTAAACTTTTACAAATTGTTTGAAAGATATTTCATTCATTTTTATTTTATTGTAGCTTATTTGGTCAGTTCTCAAAATTGTTATGGCTTTTTGTAGATTGCTACCGATAGTATTCATATATTTCCATATTAAATCTAATTTTAAATCATATAAAATGTCAGCTTACTAGATATTAAAATGTTGGCTTTCAACTATCAACAGTTTGAATAGAAAAGTCATACTTTATTCAAAAAAGACATAGAGTGAAAATCAACATTAACCTAGAAATTAAAAATAAAGAATGCCTTAGCATAGGTCTATTATAATTGAGGAATTTGCGTTTGTTTTTGCATGAGTTCCATATAGCACCTTTTATAAGTTGAGCTAAATATAAGATTGAAATATAAGGGTCGTCAGAGCAGAGGACATCTACTTTCATCTATAACTTTTGACATTTTAGAGGATATATAACAATACTTCACAGGACATATTGGACAGCATGGACCTGTTCCAGCTAGTATTAGACAGGCATCCCATAGGGAGAATATACATCTTTAATGTTGGTCCAAGTGCCCATCATCTGTCAAGCCATCTTCTCTCACTTCTGACTTGTGTTATTGCATGTTATCTCTGGGATTCAGGCACCATGTCACACTCGACATCTGACAGAAACCACAACAGATTGGAAAAATAAAAATATAGTTTTAGAACTGAACTTTTCAATTTGATTTCTGAGACTTTGAAATGACTATTAAATTTGGATACACAGCTAATAACTTCCATAATTGCTGATTAATCTTCTGGTATGCAACTGTTTTCTCACTTTTCCTCAAACTGAGGTATTTAGTTTATCTATATATTTGAAAGGCAAATTGAGTCGCTATATTCATGGACCACCATTTTTGTAAATATTTTAGTATTAAATAATAAATATTGACAAAAACTACCTAAGCAAATAGTTCAGTGCCAATATGTACAATTTTTGTTAATTTGATTTTAATTTTTACACTGTTCTTAGAGAATCCTATACAGTTTTTTGTATTGCTATAAGGGATTCTATACAGAGTAGTATGTATAGAAGCACAGACACACGGAATTTTAGAATACTTACTATCAAGTTAAGAGGAAATTAAGTTCATCTAAGTTTTTTATGAACCAATATATTTTTACTTTATTCTGATATTTGTGTTTGGATCATGACTATCAGAAAATTTATTTTGTTGTCACTAAGATTTCTTCCACCTTTATAAGTCTGATAGTGTTTTACAGAGTTAAATGAATCAACTTTATTGATAATTCACTATAGTGGTGCACAGATAATTATAAGCAGATTTCCTTGTATTTGGAATTTTCATAAATTATTGAATAGGGCAAATCATAATTAAATAATTAGAATAATTGGTTGAGAGAAAAATGTATTAAGTTGATCTGATAATGATGAAAACAAATATTAGATGTATCAGAGAGAAAGAAATAGATCAGTGTAGAGAAAAATTGGAAATGGAATAGAAGTGTAATAATAAAGGAAAAGCTAGATACCACTTAACTTTAAGGGATAGGTGAATTGTCTTGGCAAATTAAAGAATTATAACATGGTGGGAGTCTAGTTCTAATCATTTTGAGTAGATGATTGAAATCTGTAAAGAAAAACACAGACAAAACAAATGAGTTTATTTTATTTAGAAATAAATATAGTTTATTTTTTAAATATATAATAGTAAGTAAAACTAAATAAAATTGGGTTCTGAATCTTACATTATAATCTACTAGTTTAAATATCCAAGTGACCGATAGGTAGCTGTGTTAACCACAAGACAAACATGGCATTGTGAAAAGTGCTGGAACTTGAATTGAACTGGATAATATTTTGTTGAACAGAATAAGCCAGAGAAAGAAGGACAAGTAATAGATGATCTCATTTATCTATTATATTGAAAGAAACAAAACAGGATGAACTACGAAGATTGATAACAAACCCTGAACACTGGATTACAAAATTATAAAATCTATATGGAGGAGGAAATAGAAAGAATTATAAGGTGGAGTGGAAATAATATAGGATTGACTCTTAGAGGGTCTTGGGCATTTTTGTAATGGAAATGTGAAGCTCCTGTATATTCAAAACAATAACTATCAATGCTGTTTAAAACACATGATCTAAACTATAATAAATGTGAAAAGACTGGGGTCAGAGAGAACAAGGAGAGAAAAGGAGAGAGAGAGAGTGAGAGAGAGAGAAAGAGAGAGAGAGAGAACAAAACAGGAAGTGTGCTCACCTTATATGCAATCAACCCAGGTTCAATCACTGACACCCTATGCTGTGCTTTGATGATTGCAAAGAGTTTGAACAAAGAGACAGAATTAAGCCCTGATCATCATACTGTATGCCTTTCTCTCAAAATAAGGCAAGCAATAAACAATGATGGAAAGTCTAAGGCACTGTGTCTATTGCAATAACTTTGTGTATCAGAACTATAAATGCCATTTCTAGTGTAGCCATGTTTACATAAGTTATAATAAAAATAAAACATTAAATATGAGATAAATTGTCTTTTTCTTAGTGTAGCTTTGTATAGCTATACTAGATACTGGATTGATTCAGGAAGAATAAAAATCCAAGATTTTAAGGTTGAAATCTCAAGTTCCTTTGGAATTATGAACACAAACCCCATTTAATAGTTACAAGTAAAGTTGCCTGCAAAGTCAAATCTTAAGAATGAACACAATGTCCTCAGAGATGGTAGCATCGGTGATGGGAAGGTTGCATAGGTGAGGGGGCAGGAGTGTTCTTGTTATGACTGAAATCCAACTACAATTATGTGTTTAATATGGTATTTACATTAAAAAATTATTTAAATAAAAATAATGAATACATTGAGGAAAATTTATTTTCCTTGGTCAAAAGTTGGTTTCCAAAATCTCCCTCAAATTCACTGGAAGAAAAAAATGTATTCTTTAGTCCACCATTTCTCACCATAACTACAATGTTAACTTCAAGTTTATATCCTACTGACATTGGATTAACAGGAGAGCTTTTGTAAAATTCCTTTAGAAATAACATATTCTTATAGGATCTACTTTTTCAGAATATGAACCTCAGTGTGAAATGTCATTATGCACATTTTGTTTTCTATTAATGATTAAGCAGAAATATTCTTAAATGCTTTATTATCTACTAATTATTCATTGTCAACATTATTTCATTTCTAACCAACCACCAGATACTCAGTCCTGAGAACAATGCTTAGTATATTCTTTGCTGTTTTACTATTTAGTAAAAACATCTTTTAAATAGTAAAACTAGGCCAATATAAAAAGAGACACTTTATCTTTAATATGTATTAAATAAAAATGTTAAAGGACATTATCATTATTTTACATTATTTTTCTTATAAGAACATTTTATATTAATGTAAAATACTAATGAGTCCACATATAGATATAACAGACCTTTGAAATTACTGAGCTGAGAAACCTAATTCAAATTGAAACTATAACTTATTTTGGACCATGGAGACTCATATCTGACCATTTTCATAATAATGTTGAGAGCTTCATTTCTGGTGCTGTAAAATTCTGAAGCAAGTGGGTTGTTTCCAGACAAGTAAGCTGATGGACTAAAAGTGCTTATGAATCCCTTGCCATTGCCAACATAGAGAAATCAAGTCTATTTTTCTCTCCCTTTGAAGCTGAACTAGCCTTTTGATTGATTTGACTAATAGAACGTGCTGAGGTGACCTTGTTTAATTTCTCTGGCTTTGCTTAAAATACCTGCAGCTATAACTATTACCATTTCATATGTTCTCTCTTAAAATTCACTCACCATGGAAAAATAATCACCACTTTGCTACACCAGGTTATGAAGAAATAAGTCAGCTTCTTGCACAAGTCACTTAACAGGCAAATTTAAAAATAGGGAAACTAAGAAGTTTTTTATCTACTGGGTAATCTAGTGATTATTAAAGCATGCAAAACATAATATATGTATTTATGAACATGCAAAATTTTACACATATATTTAAAAATGTCTAGAAATACAGTGCTTTTATTATTTATAATAATATTTTATTTTTTTAATCATACTTTTATTCTGAGAATTGAAAGTAATTGAATAGGGGCCCGGAGAGATAGCACAGCGGTGTTTGCCTCACAAGCAGCCGATTCAGGACAAAAGGTGGTTGGTTCGAATCCTGGTGTCCCATATGGTCCCCTGTGCCTGTCAGGAGCTATTTCTGAGCAGACAGCCAGGAGTAACTCCTGAGCACCGCCGGGTGTGGCCCAAAAACAAAAAAACAAACAAAAAAAAAACAAAAAACAAAAAAAACCCGAAAATAATTGAATAAGCATGATAAAATTTGTGGGGAAAATTAAGTGTATTGGCAAAATTTATGACTGTTCTATGTATGTGATGTGTGTTGACTTCATGTTTACTCTTAAGGTATGTACAAATTATAATAAATATTTCTTTAATTTTAAGTCAATTGGGTCAGAGTTATAGGACAGCAGTAGGGTGTTTGCCTTGCACGTGGCTGATGAGGGATGGACCCAGGTTCAATCCTTGGTATCCCATATGGTTTCCAGAGTCTGTTAGGAGTGATTTCTGAGAATAGTGCCAGGAGTAGCCTCTAACCACAGAGCCAGGTGTAACCTCTGAGTACCACTGAGTGTGGCCCAAAACCCCATCCAAATGTTTTTAAGTCAAATAAATTGTCTATATATTATTTAAAATACTTTTATTTTTAAATTTCTTATTTCTAACACTTTTATTTTATTTTATTTATTTTATTTTTGGTTTTGGGGCCACAACAGGTGACACTCAGGGGTTACTCCTGGCTGTGCACTCAGAAATAGCTTCTGGTTTGGGGGTTTGAACTCAGTCTGTCCTAGGCTAGTTTGCTCTGGCCCCTTTCTTAGACTTTTAACTTTATACTTCCAGTACTTGGTTCATCATTAGTTCTATTCTGTATCATTCACACACTATAATTTTTATCATTTTGTACTTTAGTTTTTGGCAAGATACATATTATGTAAAAATACACATATGTATATGATAGTATTCTTTATCAAGAATTTCAGTTTTCTGGATCTGGATTCATTTTCTAGGTTACTACTTTGTTATTAGTAGTGATGATTCTCTCTGTAACTGAAATAACTGAAATTATATATTAAAAAAAACTTAAAAATTTCAACCTATAACTATAGTTCAATACTACAGCATCAAATACTAGTAATAGCTTTTAAAAATCGATTATTAGGTAAGCAGTTTTATTAGTCTGTATTTCAATTTTTTCTCAGCTTATTCAGCCTCATTAATTTCTGAGAATAAGTTGAGCATTAGCAAACAAAGGAAAACTAGCTACAGTGTTCAACGAGTTTAAACTGTAAATATTAGAATTTTAAGAGCTGGAGTGAGAGTATCATGGATAGAACACTGACCTTTAACACAATTGACCTGCATTTGATCCTGGCATCCCAAATGATTTTCTGAGCACTGCTAGAGTGAGCCAGGAATAATACCTGAGTATTAATGTGTATGTCCCCAAATAAACAAAAAGTATTAGATTTGTAGAGCATATTAAACACTTGAGTATAACATTCAAGGCATTCATAATATGATATAGAGGTTCCCAGGAATTTCATGCTCTATCTTCTTCAAACATTGTTCCAATTCCCTTACCTTTGCTCAGTCATTATGTTTGATCTAAACAAATTTCACCCACTGGTTTCAAACCCTGGTTAGTCTTTTGTAGCTATTTGTTTCTACCAGACCTATAGTGGTAAAAGTACTGACTTCCAGAGATGACACATATTTAGGGTGTTTACTGGACCAATGCTGAGTTTTGTTTGTTTGCTTGTTTTACTTGTGAATATACTCATCATTCACTATCGAAAATACATTCAGGATATTTTCCATTGATATATCCACTTAAGAATTTTCTACACCTTAAAACAGTGGCTGGAATTTTGTTTTGAGCACAACACAGTCTGTCCAGGTGTGAGTATACTTTATCTCCTCTAATGTTTCTAAGCAATTTAAATAGATACTGTCTATTCTATGATCTTCTCTCATCTTCTTTAGGCCTTATTTTATTCAATAATATGATTAAAAAGATATTACTTTTACATGGTTTGTGAAATGTGCTTAGTCAACCTATTTCAGCAGTTTCTACCACCAATATAAAATCTCTCCATCACAGTCCATCACTGATCCTACTTCTCTCTTTACTATCCCTCTGTCAATGTAGATTGTTGGCACCATTTAAGCAATATAGTTCTTACCCAAGGTATTGCTATAAGAAAATATGAAGCATTTAATCTGTAAATGAGCAGACAAGAACAATGGTCCTGAAGTTCTGTAGAGTTCCATAGTGGCAATTTCAATGTAGTTCACAACAATAATAAAAAATCCTACCATAGCTGAATGATAGGATGATCTTTGATTGGGTCCAACCATGGTGATTTTATTACTTCCTTTGATATAGTTCAGAAAATTTATATAATTTAAGATGATTTGTATTCTTTTAATCAAAAATGTACAGAAAATAAAGAATAGAAACTTATGGGAAAATTGACATTAAAATGATATTTTCATGAAATAATTCTATTTTTAGTTTCTTTCTTTTTTGTGACTTAAATAGACCTTTATAATTTCCATATATTATATAAAATTATTTTCTTTCTAAGATTCTGATTTTAAATATATGACATAAATTGACATGTTATGATTTCTATATATTATAAATTAATTTTATCCATTTTGGACTTAAAAATAACATGGATTTAATGCATTGTAGGGTGCTATGTGATCCAAAATAGAAATTTGCACAAGAAAGTTTGTAAAAATAAGGTAGCACTTAAATAATATGTTGACTGTGTGACAGATTATATATGCACATTATTTGTACGTCATATATCAACTTGAATTTAAGATAAAGATCTTACTTTGAAGATTTAACTGAGGAAAATAAATTATTAAACACAGTCAGGAAGTAGAAAGGACACATCTATTTCACACACAAAAATAGTAAATTAACTAAGGAATTCATGTTTTAGAAAATCATAGTATATTATTTTTATATAGATTTCTCCTATATAGATTTCTCATCTATAGTTATTAATGTTTATCTACATTATTACTTGGGGAGAACCCAAATGGTTCTCAGGGACTTTGAGGTAAACAATATCAGGGGCCCATCAGAGCCACAATAAACAATGCTTGGAGGATATGTGGATCAGTGATCAAACCTGGGTGTAAAATAAGCACTTCAACACTGTCTCCCCAGTTCAAGACCACCATGTCTTATTTAAGCATTTGTGGTCATGTGAATGGTAGTGACGATCAGTACTAACACTCCCATGACAGTTGCAGTTCTACCCTCTGAATTATGTGATGTGCAGGGATTTGTGAGAAAATTGGCATTTGTGTTGACAATGCTCATGGAGACCTTAAATACTTATTATCTGGTATTTCTCCTGCATTGAGACTTTTTTTGAAGGGTGTAGGTCCACCCCAGGCAATGGTCAGGGGTTACTTCTGGCTCTGAGATCAGAAATTGCTACTAACAAGCTCAGGGGACCATATGGGATGCCAGGGATTGAACCCACATCCGTCCTGGGTCAGCCATGTGCAAGCCAAATACCCTGAGTGAGACCTTTTAAAGGGTCATTTCTCTAGTAGTATCTCTCAAATCTTCCTTTGTCATTAAGGTTTTATTCAGAGAGAAGTAGTTTGTATGATTTCTTGATGAGAAAGTATGTAATTAAATAACACCCTTGGGCTCATTCTATTGTCCTGCTTTATTATGAAATAAAATAGAGAGGTTTTCTGGAGAATTGCTTTTAAAAAATGCTGATATATCAGAAATGATAGTTTTATTTTTCCCTTTGAAAATAATTTTTTGTAACATAAAAGAATGTAATGTGATTAAAGGATTTTTGAGGGAAAATATAAAATTATATATGCATATATATATGCTATAATACAGGTTTTTAATTATGACAACAAATTAATAAATAAAAATTTTATATTATTTTCTACTGTTTTGACTCCATTATCATAAGTCATATAGCCAAATTTTAAACTTCAATAAAAGAAACATTTATAAAATAACTATGTTAATTAGTATTAATTCACCTAATAAGATATATTTTATAAGGCTTAATTTAAAAGGTAATTAAGAATATACTAACAATATTGAATTCATAATCCTAAGGATAGTGCAAATGTGAGGGAACATAACTATAATATCCAAGGCCAAATTCCATCTGCAAAAGGTTCAATGTAGGGAACACAGGCACCTCTGGGCCTAAGCTGCCCTAGATTCTAAAACTTGAGCATTTGAAGGGATTTCAGAGTGCCAATAATCTCTGCAGTATTCACAACTGTCTCCGGTCTAATTTCTTTGATGTAAATTTTTCTTGTAAATTACACAGTTAATAAAGAAATACTTCCTTCACTTAACTGTGTGGGCTTTTGATCCAAGAGTGGATGTTCTGGAAGACCAAGTTTTTCCTTCACTTTGGAAAATAAATAACTAAAATCGGTCAATAACTCACCATATCTGTGTCTCATATACTGAGGATAAGGTATAGCTGGTGACTGAATTATTTCTCTTGGATAATATGCAACCAGGGTCATCCTATATTGTCAGTACACCTGTTATAGTATAGAATAGGAAGAGTTCCACATAAAGGCTGAAAGACACAAGTTTGAACAATACTTTCCATGCTCCTTACACACTGAATAATATTAAAACAAAAACAAAAACAAAAAAACACTGAAACTGAACTTTGCAATGGATGTTTTCCCAGAAGGCTGCTTTCAAATACAAGTGCAAATTTCTTAGTTTACTTTATCTCTTAAGTATGTAAAGATAGCCAAGTTGGACATATTCATTGAGATTGGGAGAACAATGCTCAGCATTGAGCTCATCATGATCAACATGAATTCTTCTAATAATGTTGCTTGCTGGTCGTGATTTGATCTTGAAACATTTACTTCTTTAGCTTTTTGCTCTGCAGAAAAGATTTAAGTTATGCTCACAAGTCAGACTTCCAGGTAAAGTTCCCTAGTGTTCCCTGGATTCCATAAAAGTCTTACTAGTCTTCATTAAGGAAGAGCCTAATGCCAATTTTAGATAATAAAATTCTTCTAAAACTTTAAAATATAAATTAGTTCTTATTATCTTTCACTGGGTCTTATTTAAGCAATTATAGCCAGGGGGATTCCTAGTATAATGCAAGATGATTGATAATTCTTAATAATTTAAAAATCTGTTTTATGAGAAAGAAACATGATACATAACCTATGATTTTAACAACACAGTGAACGCTTAGTAGTGTAGGTAAACAGGACCTGGAAAGGTAATGTAATTTTGACTATGTTCTTTGCTTCTTGTGTTCTTCTTCCTATTATGTACATGTGAATCTCAAACAAAATAAATATTGTAAAAACATGAAGATATATTTTATAAGCCTATGGTACCTTAAAATTTAGTTTTTATTAGATGAACCATAGAAATCATGCTACCAGAAAATCAATGATCGAAAAGACAAACTAGTTTATTATTTGAGTGCCTAGCAAGAGATAGCATGGAGGTAAGGAGTTTGCCTTTCATGCAGAAGGATGGTGGTTTGAATCCCGGTGTCGCATATGGTCCTTGCCAGGGGCGATTTCTGAGCATAGAGCCAGGAGTAACCCCTGAGCGCTGCCAGGTGTGACCCAAAAACAAACAAACAAACAAAAAAACAATTGATAAGAAATAGAAAATAGTCAATGATGGGGCCAGAGCAGTTATACAATGGTAGGACATTTGCCTTGCACGTGGCTACGTGGCTGATCTAGGTCAGACCACGGTTCAGTCCCCCTGTGTCCCATATGTGTCCCATATGGTCCCCAAGTCAGGAGTAACCCTGACTTTTAGGGTGTGGTCCTAAAAACAAACAAACAAAAAAAGGCAGTCAATGATTACCAAAACATGCGATATGGGTATCACTATAAGTTGCTAAAATAAATGCAGTGTAGGAGATTAAAAATGCATGGAAAATAAATACTAATGTACTTAATGAATTTTTTCCAAGAAACTTGCTGATGTGATAATTGAGAGACAGCACTTAAAATATCAAGACTTACAATGAATAAGGAACAGATTTATGTCTCCCTGACTGATTCTAAAATGTGAAATAGAACCCTAAGTGTCAACACAGAAACTCAAGAAACCATTATATATTAAACACAGATTGGGGCAGATTGCTTGCTGCACAGTTTGTGTATGGTTTGACTTCTCAGATTGATGATCAGGTATTGTGGGTCATTCCCATTTTAGATCTGATCTGAGTTATACTTATGTTTATACCAGTATCTTATGAGTTAGGAAGGCTAAATCTTTTAAAATATAACAAAAGTATCCAAAATAAATAACTTTTATATATTAGATAGTACTTGATATATAGTTGAAATTGCATACACTGACAATGCACTAAAAAGAAGTATATTAAATCAATTAAATCAAACATTCATTATTGAATATATTTAGGCCTCTAGAAATTTTATATTATCATTAAATATTTTATATATGATTAAATAAGTGAAATAATATGAGAGTAGATAATGATCATGTAATTCTTTCTCATCAATAATCCGCTATTATTTTATGATAACAAGGTAAATGTATTAGTAACAATGCATAGTCAGAATATGCTATACCTAATTCTACTTACTCTAGCAAAAATTTGGAAAATTTTGGTGTAATTTTCTGAGCTTAAGTAATTAGCTTAGGCATACAAGAACCACTTTGTGCCTTTAGTTGATAGGCATTTCCAGATTTGGAGAATCTCCTTTCATATATGGTGACCATTAGTATAAATATTATCATATTAATAATTATATTTCTATTTAATTTTAAATATATTAAAATATTTTAAATAAGAAATTGTATCTTCTCTTTTTCTGCTATTTGAGTTGGTCTGATATCTAAAAAATATGCAGTTATGTAGCATGTCCTTTTATTTTTTCCTGTCATCTAACTTTTTTTTGAAGACAGATAATTAGTAGTAAAGCAGAGGCAAAATTGACTGCCAACTGCTTGTCTATTCTACTTAATGCCAGCTGCTCTTATAGTAACTTACATTGCAGCATTTCTCATAATAGATTAAACCTGGAAACAATTCAGTGTCTAAAAACAGATGACAGGTATAGGAAATATAGTACATATGCACAATGGAATACTACTTGCCTATATTGAAAGATAAAAACATGCAGTTTTCAGTTACAAAATCTTAAAGACAGAAAATTGAAAAATTAGACTTGATAATTTTAAAAATTTTAAGTGATCAAAATTTCACAAAAATTTTCTGGAAATGAAGAGATTAACATGCTGTCTGTCTGCTTTCTATTTTAAAATTAACTTGGGGGATATAAAATAGTGTTTCCAAACCCAGTAGGTAAGTATAGCACAACAGTTTTAATAAATATATGACAGTGCTTAAATATATGTTTTACTGTAACTGAAATATAAAATTCTCCTACATCAGACTTAAGGTAATACTAAGAATCATTTTTTGGGGGGGCAGTAATCATAGTTCATCAATTATTCATTTATCATGCATATAGCAATCTGGGTTTGATGTCACTTTATCATCCCCTGAGAAACACCAGAAGTGACCCTGGGTACAGAGCCAGGAATAAAACTTGAACATGGTTAGATGTGATCCCAAAACACACACAAAAGAAGAAATAACATTTTAACTAGAGAAATTATAGCTGATTGAATATTTCTTTTAAAGTTCAGTATAGTTCCACAATGTAATTGGATAAAAATATATTAAAACATTTTTTTTTGAGGAGATGTCGCACAATGAATTGCTCAAGGCTTGCATCTATGCTAAGGGACCAATTCAAGTGGAGCTTGTAGGACTATATGGGGTGATGGGAATCAAACCCGTATCATCCACATGCAAGGCAAAAGTTTGCCACTAAAAAGTTTCAAATGTTTAATTACTATTTTCTGTGCACTTTCTCTCCTACTATTAGAGAGGTGATGAAAAAAACTTCTTATGATGAAAAATTATATTTTTGATTTAAATGTTGGCAAAATATTCTTATTGTAGGTGAGTTAGTTTAATAACCATCATTTGGAAGCAAAATGTAATATTAAGAATGATTATTTTGGGGGGCCTGGGAGATAGCATGGAGGTAAGGCGTTTGCCTTTCATGCAAAAGGTCATCGATTTGAATCCCGGTGCCCCATATGGTCACCCGTGCCTGCCAGGAGCAATTTCTGAGCATGGAGCCAGGAGTAACCCCTGAGCACTGCCGGG
>PVKC010010027.1:0-26230 GCA_004027635.1 Crocidura indochinensis
ATATATATATATATATATATACATATATGAACTTTTGTGAAGATAACTTATATTAGTTCCCAATCCTTCTTGTGCCAGCCCAAATAATTTAATGATCCTTGTTCTTTTTCTAAGGATTTTGTTTTCTATACTTGCCAGTGAGTCAGTCAGACCCTATAGTCCAAAATCTGTAGTATTTTCTTTTTTCTTCTTACTGATAAAAAAATAAAGCATCCAAGGGAATGTTCAACACTAATAGTAAGAAAAAGTAGTGGGTTTGATTCGTAGTTTATCTTTTGCTCAACAAGTTCAATAAAACTACCCCCAACCCAAACTTGTGTCAATCAATTTACACCTTGCAAAAGAGAACAGCTCACCACTAAGATCAACCTCTAAGCACATAGGAATCTAGACACACATTAGCCTTAACAGAAGAACTTAGTTTAACCAATTAACAATCAAGCCCTATACATATAAACACACCATAATTAACTGTTTAATAGTGGAAGCTAGATTTTCAGACTTTTCCCTTTGAGTATAGTCAAGGTAAATTACTTGATTTTTCCATCACTAAATGCTAGAGCAGCTCCATCTTTTGCAAGTCTCCAGTCTACACATATTTTCCTAGACCCACTATATTTGACAGTAAAAATGCCAAGCTCCATTATTTCCAACTGGCAGCAATTTAATACATAGTTGAGTCAGTTATTTAACTAAATAAATTGCTTAAAGTTAACTCTATTTGTAAGACCACAAGGTGTTTCTAAAATGTGCTGCCCTTTTATATCATAAACCTGGATTAGGTTTACAACCCCATTTCCCCTCAGCAGTTTATAAATCAAACAAAGAACATACAACAATGCATAAAAATCCCTGTGAAACCACCCTCAGAGTTTTTGTTAATGACAAAAACATACTGGAAACTGGACTTACTCTATAATATGGAGAATAAAAGTTTTGTTTAAAGCAACTCAAGTTTGGAAGAGTTTTCCAAGTATTTGTAAGGGTGATCAACTTTGAAATTAGAGTTTTGCAAAGTCACAAGTCATTTTTAAAATATTTTTTCAATCTATAAAATAGTAGACGATGCTAGAAAGCTTTGACTATGCTCTGCTCTTCCCTCATTTTGTTCTTACCATTACCAACTAATCTTTGAAATGTTCTTAAAAATGTGTGGGAGAATAAATAATGACCTAGTTATGATTTATCTCCACAGGTGATTAGTACATATTAACACATATGAACACAAAAATGCACAATTCTCTTCATAAGCACTATGTGGTTTGATCCAATTGAAGCATTTTTCCTTTTTTCATCAATCAAGATCAGTTTCTGAACCACATTAAATATGTCCCGGTTTCACTGAAGATATAGTAAGTGTAGGCTGAATCTGAAGTTGGGTCATTTTCTTTAGGAATACAGTGATTAACTTTCTTCTAAAAGTGAGCTTAATTCATTTTTATGGCTTGCTTTAAGGTAAGTGTTTATACAGGGAAAAGTGTAATAGTTCAATTTGCACAATTTGCAAGGAATAGAAACCAAAGATTAGAACTTCAAGATATATTCTAATGTTTTTCATTGTATTTAGATTAAAAATATGACTATCATTGTTTTTAGGGAATGAGTATGTTTAGCCAAGTGACATTTTTTTAGATATATTGGAGAGTCTGACATTTTTGTTAGCTGTTTTTGTTTGTTTGTTTATGGGACACACCCATCATTCCTCAGGGGTTACTTCTTGCTCTGAGTTCAGAAAGTACTCCTTGTAGGCTTGGGGGGCAATATGGGATGCCAGCGATCAAACTTAGGTCTGCTGCATAAAAGGTAAAATGTCCTACCTGTTGTGTTATTCCTTAGCTGTTTTTGAATGCATAAGGACTACAAAATAATTAGGTGCCCCTTGCCATCAAGGGATTGTCAACTCTAAGGTGTCTGCTCTGGAAAGGTGATCTCCAAAGTATTTGTAATGGAACATTTTTTTAAATATTAATCTGCATTCATATGTAAGTACCTTTACTATTGAAAGAATCAAAGATATTCTCCTTCTTTCTATACACCTGGTCATGGAAAGTCTGCCACCACTTCAATTTCTGCCTCACTTTTCTATCCTTCTTTTCCTACATGACAAAAAAACAGGTCAAATATACTACAGATGTAAAAGCTTTAGACAGCTTTAAAAGCTATGAATAATTTATTTTCTTATTTATTCAATTTTATTGTATTTTATTTATTGAAATCATTGTGATTTTCAAATTCTTCATAGTTGGGTCCCAGATATACAATGAATTAGGGCCGATCCCACCACCAGTGTTGGCTTCCTTCCTCCATGTTTCTGGTGTGTATCCCAACCTCTACCCTTTGCTGTCCACCCCCACGTTTAGATTGTTAGAGTTTGAGTCTCTTGATTGTATTTTTGTTGACTTTGGCTTGAATATTTAGTTCCGTCCTTTTTTTTTATCTCCACAAATGCATCCGAGATTGTTTGACCCCTGCCCCCCTCCTTTCATATTTATGTTTCTCCTCCTCTGTTCAATTTACTTCTCGTTGCTCTACTCTGGGGCCAAGGGTGTTTGAGACAACTCCCATTGCCTTTATTCATGCTGCAGTTATTCTAAATACCACATATAACTGATAATATTCTATATTATCCTTCTCCTGGCTTACTTCATTTAATATAATATCTTCCAGTTCCATGCATGTTACTAAAAATTGCATGATTAAATCATTCCTCGTAGCTATTAGTATCCATTGTATAAATGTGCCATATCTTCATGATTCACTTGTCTTTAAGTTGGACATCTAGGTTGATTCCAAGTCTTAGCTATTGTTCTGAGTGCTGCAATGAATAGCAGTGTACATACATCCTTTTAGATGAAAGTTTTTCAGTTTTGGGGATAGATTCTCAAAAGATGGATTGCTGGGTTGTATGGTAGCTCAATTTTCAGTTTACTGAGAATCCTTCAAACTGTTTTCCACAGGCAGCATTCCCACCAGCAGTGGATGAGAGTTCCTTTCTCACCACGTCACTGCTAACAGAGATTATTCTCTCTGATATTTGCGCCATCTTCACTGAAGCTAGATGATATCTCGTTGTCTTGATTTGAATTTCCCTAAAGATAAGTGATGATGAACATTTTTTCTTGTGTCTGCTGGCCATCTGTTGGTCTTCCTCAGAGAATTGTCTGTTCATTTCCACTCCCCGATTGTTGATTGGATTTTTAGGTTTGTTGAGTAAATCTTTGTGAGTACTTTGTATGTCCTAGGTATCAAACCTTTATCTGATGTGTTGAGTGCAAAATTTTTCTCCCATTCAGTTAGCTGTCTTCTAATTTTATCCCATGCTTCTTTTTTTCCCCCATGTTTCTTTTGCCGTACAAAACTTTTTTAGTTTGATATAGTCCCATTTATTCAAATTTGATTCTATAGTCCTTGTCATTGGTATTCTATCATAGAAACTTTGAGGTCTAAATCTTGGAGTGTTCTTCCTATGTTTTCCTCAATATCACTTATTTCTTAATCTCAAGTTTGTGAACATATACTTTTGAAAAATAAAAGTGGAAGTTTGGAGACAAAAGAAATTCTCAGGAAAGAACCCTTCCAATGCTCATAATACTTATGGTAATCTAGTTCTTATATAAGTCAAAATATATGACAATTCACTAGAGAGGTTAAGACTGAAGGATCATTTAAGTTGTTCAATAACAGAGTTCACTGGTAAGAGATGAAACATATGTGGAAGAAAAAAACAAAAGAAAAATACGTTAATGAAGTATGTACAAACTAGGAACAAAGGCAGTTATGTACAAAGCTGATAAAGAGCAAATAAAATGAATAAATATGTATTTAATTAATATAGTAATGTCTTAAAATATACAAAATCTAAATCTTAGGTGGTTAATTATTGTAATTTTAGTTTATAAAAAAATAAGCAAGTCAAATTTTGAGATTGATCTTCTTCATTTACATTAACACTTCATGGAGTGAAATTGCAATGGAAAGCAAGCAAATGGAGAATAGAAAGCATTTTTTTTTTAGCAATTTCTATTGCCAACTTAATAAACCAGTCATGAAATGGATACAACTTATATCATCTTCACCAAAGTCTGAGCACATTGTGTGTCATTGTGTATAGACTTCTCATTCATTTTTTGGTAGATACTCTGAGCAAAAGAGGAATAAATGAACTAAATAACATACTTTAAAATAAAGTACAATCATTGGATCAAGGTGAACCATATATGTTGACAGACTAACTAGTACACTGGACTCAATCCTCACAAGTTTGAATAGCAGATTAAATACAGAAATGAATGGATCCCATAAACAAGTATACATATCTATCATTTTAATTAGAATGTGACAAATTTAAAATGGATTTGTATAATTTTTAGAAAATTGCAGGACCTAGAAACATGTTGAGTATATTTCCCTCATATTGGTGTTCTGTACAAGTTCTTTTGAGTGTTTTTAAAATGGATTTTTGTTGTCATATATTAGCTATCAAGGTTCTATACAGCAAATGAAATTGTTTAAACTAATATTACTAAAAGTATAAATTAGAAGTAAGAATTCTCAAAGTTCATATTTAACTTCTATTACTACACATTTGTAGAGTTAGTCTTTATAGTGTTATCTCACTTTTGTTTCCAGAGACTTTATTATTGGTGTTTTTAAATTTTGTCCATGTGACATTGCAGAATATTATTTTTTGTTGTCTATTAATCATTTATACTTCATACTTACTACACTACTTATATGGTCTTCATTCTGTATTTTCCCATTGTCCTTAAGATATTAATCTGTTACTTGTCTCCCTGAGTTCATTTATAACTAATTTTTATTTTTGTCCTGATTTAATAATAACATATCATGTTTTTTGCCATTATTTTCATCTGCTGCTTCAGTTTTTGTACAGAAGTTGTACATTAAAATGTAATCATGTTTTGTTTAAAAAAGAAAGCAAACAATAATTCTTGAAGTTGCACATTTAAACAATTCTTAAAAGCAAGATTCAGATAAAAAGACAAAACAAAGCTAAACCCTTTCCCCAAAATATGCTTGTCTATCTACTTAATTGTTTGATACAAGCTTTCTTTATAAATTATCTCATTAATTTCAATTAAGTGTATAAGGAATGAAAATGCCACATGAATTAGTTACAAAATCATACCACTGAAACAACCAGATATGTTTATAAAAATTACTTATTATAATTTGGATCTCAAAATAACTGGGTAGCATTTTTACTAGTGAACATTCTTTAAACTTGAAATATTTCTATATAACAGTCTGATACTCTAAAAAGAAATATATGAAAGAATTAAGCAAGAGTGATCACAAGAGTGACTATATTTTTCTTCTTTGTTTTCTTAATCTCCTACTCTGGATCGCTGGATGATTAAGTCTCTGTCATTATTTATATTGTTCCATATCACATCTATCTTTTAATAATTTGCAATGATATATCCATTTTATATTAATCACCAACATAAAAGGGTGGTTAGCAGGAGATACCATGGATCAAACCAGGACCTTGCACATGCAAGGCATGACTTGAATGTCTGTTTACTGTTTGAGTCTTATCTCCTGCTATTTTCCCCAACTTCTAATTGTAGTTTATAGTTGACAGCACAGTTATTTGGGTGTTTGGCATTATTGTTATAGGTTAGTTTCAACTTCTAATTTGCTATTAAATAAATTCTTGAGCATAAGGAAACTTAAAAACTATTAAATCTTCTAATTTTTCAAAAAAGCCTACCACCATGTCTGTAGTTCTTTACTCCCTGCTAATCTGAAGGGAAGGGATATCTATTACTGCCTTCTGAAGAAAGCAAAAACTCTAAAAAGAAGTTAGGGAGACCAGTTGAGGTTGGTGGAAGGATATTATTAGAACACAGGCAATCGGCATGATTTGATAATATACATTTGTGACCTCCCAAACATGTACATTTTAGTAAACAACTAAAATACAAAAACAATCCTTTGCATCATTTTTTTAAACTTTTATTTATTTTTTATTTGTTTTTTTTTTTTTTTGGACCACACCTGGCAGAATTCAGGGGTTACTCCTGGCTCTGCATTCAGAAATTGATACTAGCTCTGGGGCCAGATGGGATGTCGGGACTAGAACCTGGGTTCATCTTGGGTTGTCAGTGTGCAAGACAAACACCCTACAGCTGTGGTACCACTACGGCCTCCTTTGCATTATTTTAGTCATATTGCACACAGAGCTTCTTTTTTTTCTTTCCAGTGTCATTGTTTTGGTTACATTCTTTTAGATTATGTATTTTATGAATATCTTACAATAAATTTTATAAATTTAGTGTCTAGGGAGACATTGACCACTAGGGTAAATTATAAATTCAGATTTTGACCACTGAAACCTTCTACAACTCCTCTTGTTTAGTATTTAAACTACTGAGTCTATGTAAGATGCACACACCTTTTAGAAATAGAAGATAATTCTTAATGGGACCAGTTTCCCATATTGTTTTAACAGATTTTGGGCATTTAAATTTCATAGCCAAGATCCATCAATTTGCAGGAACATATGCTCTAGGGAACTCGTTGCTGAGACAGGAAAGTTTGTTTTTAAAGGTGATGCTAGTTTTGAGAATTGGGTTGATATTTGTTTTATTGTTTGTTTGTCTTACTGATCACTTGCATGGCATGTTTTGATTTAATTGTGTTAAGCATTTCTCTTTATTAAAAGTCTGCCTAAGGGCAGTAGAGATGGGTTCATTGAAAGATACAAATTGAAAAATAAAATATTCAGAGAATATTTGCTTTGTTGCTGCCCTTTGGAAAAAGAACTAAAAAATGTTTTGCTTTTCTAATATCATTATGTGCTAAAAATGACATTGATCCATAAAAACAAGTGGTCCAGACCTTAGAGTTTTCATCAAAGAAAAAAATGATTACTGGCAGATAGAAAGCTCCTAAAAAATTGAAAATAATTACTTAAGACATATCTTAAGTTCTCTAACCACTTGAATTGGTAAATTTAACTTTCATGACTCAGTTGCACATACATAACTTCAAAGTTGATGCCAACTCAGTCGTTGCTGCCTCTTGGAGAGGCAGCTGACGTCTTTCAGAATAATTTACAACTCATCTCTATGATAACTATATAGTTCTTGAAATTTTGCACTCAAGACCTTTTGTAGCACTGATTGTTGACTGGGAATCCTTTGTTACATTATCTGGTAATATTCGGATTTTTTTTGCGGGTGGCATCCCTTGTGACGTTATGTCACCTGAGTTACACTTGACAGTGCCAAGGAGACCATTCAGTTCTGGGATCAAACCTAAGACACTGTGTATGCCGGCATGATCTTCAGCTCGGTAAGTTTTCTCCCCATCCTAAGAGTTTGTACCTTTTTCTGGACTTTTTGGAAGTGTTTCATTACCTTGTCAGGCTAAAGAAAGACATTCTGAAAAGTGGAAGAACATACTGTAAGCTACTACATACTATGTGCCTGGTACTATGTAAGGCACTCAACATTTATCATCTCATGTCATGCCCTTAATCGTTTCTTTCTTTTGCAATGAAGGAAAATTTAAAGTGCACTTTTTATTGTGTGAAAATACTTTTAGTTAAAAAACATGTCCTTAAACTTAAAAACTTTGGGCCGTCGTAATCTTATTCATGTTCATTTATCATATGAGTTTACAAAATTGCCAGACAATTGACAAGATAATATGTTTGTAAAAGATCCCTGCCCCTTAGGTAAGATTATATTTTTAACCTCTAACCTTGATTTTTGTAGTGCCAAGATTTAGCTTGCTGAGTCTATGATTTCAAGCTACTTGACTGCTCAGAATTTGTGACTCATAAACAAGAGACAAAATAATTCTACTAAACAATATATTTATAGTGATCTTCAAAGCGTGACTCAGGCATCAGGGGACCTTGAGACCTTTTTAAAATGTCTTCAAGGACAAAGCTATTTTCATAATAACACTAATATGTTATTTTCTTTCTCACTTTTATTTTCTCATGAATATAAAGGGTTCCAGATGGCACATACCTGAGCTAGTGTTATTGATCTGATGAGCAATATATTGTTTTTATTGGTAAATTTTTGCTTAATAGAATTTTCCAAGGCAGTGTCTTGGGGGTTATAAATAGATGTGTAGTTTTAGAAATACTTTCACACTTACTTCTATTGTTATTTTTTGCACCAACACAGAAATGCTAAAAGTAAGTGTAGTTTTGTCTTGTTCTGCAGTAATATTAAGAAAAACATCTGAATAGCATAGTACTCAAATATTTAAAACTAAACTTTTTTATATTTTAGTTGTATCATTGACTTAAAGAAGAATATTCATAAGATCTGCCTTTTCAATATAGTTTCATTTATCTAAAGCTGTTGAAAAATATGATACCTTATTGAAGAAATCATTTGGTTTATGAAAATTGAAAATAAGCATAAAAATAATTGAAAATATAATGATTAACTTTTTAGATGTTAGAAATATATTTCCTTATATGCATTATTCTTATATGCATTTTTAAATAGTATTTATTGTAGCATTATTCTCAAGTATTATACAATGGCATAATAAACTTGCAAGGAAAATATTGTCAAATGCATATTTTAAACAAGAATTGAAAATGAATAAATCATAATATATGGTCAGTGATCACACTGATTTGACTGGGGAAGTATACATAATAATCGGTACTATTGACAATGTTAAATTCATGATGAATAAAAATCAGTAAGAAAAGATTGATTCTCAAAATTTAGGAATTAACTGTAAAACAAAAGTCTGAATAAATCTCTTGTGGGTAGTTGATGTGAAAAGTTGGTGGAGGTCATGTCCAGAAGTGCTCAGGGCTTACTCTGGCTCTGTGATCAGGCATCTCTCCTGGTAGTGTCTGGGGACCATTAAACCTGGGGTACCTGCATACCAAGCAAACACGTTAACCTCTTTACTGTTTGTCCAACCATTGCAACTTGTGTTTGGGGTGTATGTGGTCACACACCTAGTGGTGGTGATGAGGGCTTAGTCCTAGCTTGTTGCTCAGGCTATCATATCTGGTGCCAGGGATCAGAGCCAACACAGCAGCATACTCAGCAAATGTGTCGTTTACTATACAATTCTTTGGACAGTACCTGTGGTTGCAATTATAATTAAGTATTGCAAAATGGGAAATCAATAGACATGGCTAAATTTGCTATTTTATTAATATTTTTCTGATTTGGGTACCAAGTAATGAGCGAAGATCTTTCGTGTGAATACTTGTCGGAAAAGTGCTGCTGATATCGTCAAAGTTCTTTAGCATAGTAATTAGCCTTTTTGAATCTTATAGATTTCTATGAACTACTATTTTATTAATGTTGTTGTTATTTTCACTGAGTCAAAAGTATTGTTGTATAAAGCTATTGATACTTCAATGGAACTCAAGGTATCCCCAAGCAAGTTGTGCTTATTTTTGGCTTTGTTTTTTTAACTAGTCTTTTTCTTAAGGTGCCATAGTTTATACTATCATTAGCATCTTTTTTATATTTAAAATGCCATTAAATCATACTTATCCCAAAATATCAAGATCCTCTACTATAATTCCAAGGTTCCATTCTTACCCCTACCTTTCTATCATCAGTTATCAATTATTTTGGCCACATCAAGGAATTAGTTTCTATTGGATCTAGTTTTTTTCCTTGGCTTCTTTCTTTATACTCCTCCGGTGAGAAATATCATCTGGAATGTGTCTCTTTTTAATCTGATTACTTATGCTCCTTTCTTCAAGGCAACCAATACTTTGACTCAAACACAAATGCTTTGTGCATATTTCCTTTAGAGCATTGAAAATATATATTCCTTGTATATAATAAAACTTATCAATGCAAAGGATTTTCTTAAATATTGGCATACATTTACTGTAACTGCATATTAATAATAAATATAAAATTATGTAATCTGGAAATAACCCAACTGCCCAACTACAGATCTGTATATAAAACATATGTACATAAACTTTTGGATACTATTCAGCTAAAAAAAAAGATGAAATCTTGCTGAAATAGTTAAAATTGAATGGTATGTTTCTAAGTGAAGTCAAAGTATTGGTTGCCTTGAAAAAAGGAGCATAAGTAATTGTATGAGTTTTGGGAAAACAGCGTTCCACATTGAGCAAGCTTAAGAATGTCTTAATATAGGGCAAGAGCGATAGCACAGTGGTAGGATGTTTCATATGGTTTCCTGAGCCAGAAGTGATTTCTGAGTCCGTCGTCAGGAGTAATTCCTGAGCATCACCAAGTTTGGGCAAAAATAAAAACAAAAACAAAACCCAAAATAAAACAAAGCAAAAAAATAATTTATTAATATATTATAAACTTTTATATATTGTTGGTAGTAAAATACTGTGAAGTACTTTTTGACTCTGAACAAAACAATATGCCAATATAATTTGGCAAACCATTTTATAAATGACCAGTTTGTGATATTACAAAATCACAAATTAGGAAAAAATAATTATATAAGTGTAAGATTAACTGGTAGATTTTATTCTGATATGAAAAGTCTATTGATGGCTCTAAATTTTGTATTAATCTTCATCTTTAATAAATTACTAATTGTTAAGTTTTGCTGTATTACCATAAAAACCCTGAATTTTCAAAAATGACTATTATGTCTCTCCTTCCAACCCTTTTTTTTAATTTTGGGTCACTCCCAGTGACAGGGGTTCCTCCTGTCTATGCACACAGAAATTGCTCTTGGCTTGGGGGACCATATAGATTCCGAGGATCGAACCCAGGTTCGTCCTGGGTCAGCTGCATGCAAGGAAAACGCCTTACCACTGTGCTATCGCTCTAGCCCCTCTCATTTCTTTTTTTATGTACATGTCAGTGTAAGACTGATTTTCCTTTATGTACTACAACCTAAAAAGCATCACAGGAAATTAAATTCCAAAGAAAATGACTTGCTTTCAAAATTGTAACTATTTTGTTATATGTAACATGTTTTATTACCCCATACCATTATTGCTCTTTTAAAACAAATTATAATTATCTTAATTTTGTTTTTATTAATTTATATAGTGAAAATTATAGGCATTACCAACAGTAACAAGATTCTGGAATCACTAACTTATTTGATACATAAAGGGGTGTTGAGAGGCTGAAGATATAGCACAGTGTGTAGGATGCTTGCCTGGCACATGTCTGACCCAGGATTTGATCCCTAACATCCCTTATGATTCCCTGAGCCTGCCAGGGGTGACTTCTGAGCACAGAGCCAGGAATAACCCTTGAGCACCTCTAGGTTTGGCTCCCCAAAAAGGAAGGGTTTGAAAAGAAAATATTTGATAATTGCTATCAAATAGAATATTTGATATTAAATATTAAATAGAAATATTAAATAGAAGAAAATTGAGATTTTTTTACTTGGTATGTACAACTAAACTTATTTCTATTATATTATTGAAAAAAATTTCTTTTCTATTTCTTTTTCTTTTTTTCTGAGCCACACCTGGTGATGCTCAAGGGTTACTCCTGGCTCTGCACTCAGAAGTTGCTCCTGGTGGGCTTCGGGGACCATTTGGGATGCTGGGAATCGAATGGGGGTTGGCCATGGCAAGGAGGCAAATGGCCTACCTGATATGCTATCGCTCTGTCACTTCTATTCAGGGAATTTTCTAAAATTTGATAGAAATGAAATGGGGTAACAGGAGACAGATGAGCAAAACTATGATTTTAATAGACACGGGCAGAGTAAACAGAAGCCAATGAGAGATGGAAGCGCCCACTGTGGGTAGGAAGGCAAAGAGCCATTGGCTGCTAAGCTTGAAGCAACTAGAGGATGCCATTTCCCAGTCCCGAAAAATGTGGTAGCTACAGCAGAGCAAGAGCTTGGGTAGAGAGCTGCAGACTCTGCTAAGCTGCGGGCCAACTCTTTCTTTATATAGAGACCAAGTCAGATGAATTTTAGAATGCTGAGGGCTGTGAAGGATAGAAAATGAAACTACAGATGATGTTTGTACTTAAGACATACCCAAATTACTGTTTTCTTGGGAAATTATTGTACATGACTTAAGTGTCATGGCCCTCCTGCCACAGTCTTGCCTACACAGCTCATATTAAAAAATAAGGATGTCTGCCAAAATATACATATTGCAGTGGTAGCATGGACCATGTTCACATTTTTTGCAAGGGTAGAAGCAGAAGTAGAAAATTAAGCTCTTGGAGCTGGAAAGATGGTAGTGGATAGGGTACTTGTCTTGCAGGTAGGTACTAGCTCGGGTTTGAGTCCCAGTATTTTATATGGTCCACTAAGCCCTGTCCTATAATGATTCCTGAATGTAGGCAGAGCTATGAAATAACCCCTGAGTATTGCTGTGCGTGGTCCCCAAAGAAAAACAGAATAGAAAGGGTACCTCCTGTGATGGGGTCCATTATTCTGGAAAAAGCTTTGCTCTGTGTGTGTGTGTGTGTGTGTGTGTGTGTGTGTTTGTGTGTATGTTTTTGAGTATGTGTGTTGCAAGTCTAAGTTATTCTTTCTGCAAATCTTCAAGCTCAAAAAGACATCAGTTAGTCACACAGAATGCTAGAGAGTCCAGGCTTACTCCTTGCTCAGTGTTCAAGGATCACACCAGGAGTTTCAGGGAGAGGAGATATGCATATGCTGGGGGGAGTGAGCCTGAGTTGGTTGTATGTCAAGCCAGCGCCTAACCTGCTGTTTGTCTCTTCAGCTCCTTAAAGGTGTTTTTGAATTTTGTTTCTGGGAAAGGACATTTTTGAAAGTCAAAAGCATTGACAATGTCTCATAAATTAATACATAAAGTTGTTTAACATTCGGGAAAATGAACAGTTTGCTTATTCATTTTTGACAAGCAATGGAACAGGGCAATTTTTATTTATTTATTTATTTATTTATTTATTTTGGAGACTGGAATACCTCATTGTGTTCAGGGTTCTGTGCTCAGAAACCATTCTTGCAGGGTGTAAGGGACCATATGCAGTGCTGAGGATAGAACACAGGTGACTGTGTGGAAAGCAAGCAACCTACCCACTGTAATATCTCTCCAACCTGAACATTATTTACACAAATTGCAAATGAAAGACTACTGTTATTAATATTAGATTTTTAGTGGGGAAAGGACAAGTGAAAATCGTGTGAAAACAGATGGAATACTGCCTATCATCTTTTCCTTACTGTGTGAAAGCACTTTAAAAATCTAAATATTCTTATAGCAAAGACTAATTATTAATATTTCACAAAGTTGACAACTCATTGCAATGCTTTAATGAAACCACAGTTTAATGGAAGAGAGGCTTTTAACCTGATAAAGAAAAATGTTTATTAGCTAAGATTTGCCTCTTCATGGCCCATAAAAATAAACAAGTTAACCAATATTTGGTAAATACTTCATTGTGTAATGTGTGTACATAAATGAAAGTTGCTCTTTGCAATCACTTCATCTATTTACTTATCCTTGTATCAGAAATCCCAGAGATGAGCACTTAGAATCCTAGAAGTATAGGAAACAAAATCACATCCATGCACTTGCATTCGGTGCTTCCTATTTTGGTCTTATTTTTTAGGCCCTTTCCTGGCTGGCCTTTTCTCCTGCATCAGTATACTCAGGATCCTTAAGAAGTACCTAGGATTTGAACTCTTGGCTTTGTGCTTGGCAGACAAATGCCATCATATGGGCCCCTTAGATTTTTCCTTTAACATCTTAGAAAAAATGATAATTAAAATTGAAATAATTCCATATCTTTTGTGCTTGTAAATAGTGATTTTCATTTTATTTATCTTTATTTTTTGTTGGGAGAAGGGAGTGACTTTCCCCAATTATCCATTAACTAGGCAGATGGTTCAAGGCAAGGACCTGAGGATGCCCTGGTATCCTAGGGATTATGTTGCTCACTTCCAGTGTTGCACAGGGGTCTCCAAGAAAACATCCAGAAATGCTCAGGGGATACAAGTCCCATATAGCAAAACGAGATTCTCTAAATGTAAAGCATGTGCCTTAAGTCTTACTATTCCTCAGCTCTAAATATTCTTTACTTTATTGTAAAAAATATATATCACATAGTTGACATAGTTGATGACAAAACATTTGTTTTCAATAAGTGAAAGCAAACTTATTGCATAAATAGAAAGGAAATCGAAAAAGGAAGAGAATAAAGTTTTATAAAAAGAAAGAAAAAAGAAAAAGTACAGTAGTAAGTACATTTGTGAAAATTATTGTATCTCCAATGAAGTCATTAAACTATGCCAAAAGGTTGAGTAAGGCTTTTTTATATTTCTTTTTGAGCTTTCTTCAAACATCATAATTCACAAAGTTGTTTATAATATAGTTGTTTCAGGTATTCAACATTCCAACACCAATCCTACCACTGATGTGGCACTACTCCACAAAAGTCTCCAGTTACCCCGTACCCCCAAAGATGGCCTCCAGAAGGCACAAAATAATTTACTTTATTATGCCTGTACAATATGCACTAACATCCAGTAACTCTTGAATTAATAATTAACTTTGTGAGGGTTGTTCTTGGGATGGACAGGGTGGCACATTCATATTGTCTCTCTGAATTTGCTTTCGCATGCTGGCTCTCTGAAGTTGAACACACATGTTGGTTATCTGAGGCTGAACAATATTCTGGCTTTCAGAGGATGCACATGTATGCTGGGTCTCTGAAAGCTGCACATGCATGACAGCTCTTTGCTATTGCACATGCTTGCTGGATTTGAGGTAGTACTTATACTGACTTTTGAGTTCTACTCACATGCTGGAGAGAATTTCAGGAAAATATGACACCCAGAAGTGCCAGCTGTGGTTTCTTTAATTTCTGAAGTGTGCTTCATTTTTTCCTTTATTTAAAGAAAATGCATCACATAGTTGAAATAGTTAACTCTAGTACATTTGTTTCTAGATTAGTGAACGCAGTTATTTAAAAAACCCAGAAAGATAAAAGAAAAAGGAAAAGAAGAGCAAAAGTTTATGGAAAAAGAAAGAGTACAGTAGCAAGCATATTTGTGAAAATTATTGTATCTTCAATAAAATCATTCATACAATGGCAGAAGGTTTAGTAAGCACTTTTTTTTTTTAGCTATTTGCTCTGTTAAATTTGTGTGCATTAAAAAATAAAGTTGTGGGGCCCGGGAGATAGCATGGAGGTAAGGCGTTTGCCTTTCATGCAAAAGGTCATCAGTTCGAATCCCGGTGCCCCATATGGTCCCCCGTGCCTGCCAGGAGCAATTTCTGAGCATGGAGCCAGGAGTAACCCCTGAGCATTGCCGGGTGTGACCCCAAAACCAATAAATAAATAAATAAATAAATAAATAAATAAATAAATAAATAAAATAAAGTAAAATAAAGTTGTATGAATTTCAAAGCACTACTGCTGATACTGTGGCTTTTAGGGGCATGTGCAACTGCCAGGCCTTTTGGAAGAAGGAAGATGTGGGAGGGTTGGGGTGGGGAAAAGCCTGTGATTGTTTCAAAAAGCCCTAGTGATATCAGTTCAAAGACTGGCAAGACTGGTAGACCTAAAATATGATCAGATTGGTGTTCCTAGTGGGAATTGTAGAGATGTGATGAGGCAGAGCCATTAGGAAAATGGTGATTCTGGGTGATGGAAGCAGTAAGAATTGCTTTGGTAGCACAGGGCTTGACCCACCCTCTTCTCTACAGATGGCCAGCCTTCTGTTTCTTGGTTCAGTTTATCCATGATCTTTCAGAGCTTGATTTACATCTCAGGTGAGAAAACAGTGAGTCTATGGAGCTGGCCCAGTTCAAATATGGTCTCTGTATGTGTGGGCATGGTTAGTTACTAATCTTCTAAAATTCTCATCTCTTTCCAATGAGGTGAAATGTTGTGTATGTAAACATTTTATGGGATTATTATGTTACTGACCCTACCGTGATAGATGATTGTGCCCTACCCTAGGATTTGACCTAGCATTCTGCTCCCACCCTAGGGTGGCACCTGATTTTGCTCCCACCATTGGGTGATACCTGATCCCACTATTGGGTGGTACCTGATTTTGGGGGATAAAAACAAGGGTCTGTGGAAAGCAAGGGGCTTTTTGGCTGGAACTGATGCTGAGGCTTTGGATTTCACTCTTGTGAAATCCAATAAAGCTAATATTTCCACAAGCCTGACTGTCTGCGAGCTGTTTACCCACCTCTTCACCTCAGAACTGCCGGCTGAACAGGGTGGCAGACGAGTGCTCCGAGCTGGAGGGGAAAGACCTCATCCTCCATCCCTCCATCAGTCAACCTCTTCAGGGGCTGACTTGCAACAGTGAAATATTGACTATTATTGATGATTTTTTTTTTTATTTTGAGTCTAATGTTCATTGAGAATTGTGCATTTGGTTGAAAAGCTGGTCTTAATGGGGGATAGATACCACTTTTATATGGGATTCTTTTATATTTTGTGCAAGTGGAGGATCTACAGGAAAAATAAGGTAATTTTATAATAATGAACAAAAATAGTAGTTTAATTTTGCAATAAAAAATATAAAGGGGATGTAAGAGCCATGAACAGGAGTTGTTTAGTAAACTATGAGAAGTTATAGGCTTTCTAGATGACAGTCAGTGAAAAATTACACCACTTAAAGGCACTGACCATAGCGTGAGTCACTAACAAGGTGTTTTTGATACAAAAATTGCTCTCTCATACAAAGATGTATAAAGAAGCTGATCTATAGCAAATAAGAAAAAAGACAGGTAAAATTTGTCTCCTGTTACCAAAGAAAGTGCTTTCGATGATACTGTACAAACCATTAGAGGATCATCAGAAATTCTTAATGGTTCTTGAATTATACTCAGTGGGCACTTTCTCAACAGGAATGCAGATGGTATTCCTATGTTATGTAGATTTCATAAGTCTCATAGAAGTTCCACTTCTGCCCAAATGTCTAATTTGTTAGTATCAAACATTGCATCTCAGACCTCATAAAGAAGCTTCAAATCTTTTTTATGGTTACAAAGACTTTTTTAAACTCGATAAGCTAACAGAACTTGTTTTGAGAACCCTCATAGGTAATTTAGAATTTTTAATTTCATTTTGCACTTCTAAAGGTGAAAGTAATCGAAGAAATGACTAGGGTGACATTATAGATAGTAAATATTTCTCTTTTATTTGTGACTAACTTTTCCCCAATCAGGACCGCTAATATTGTTTCTACTACTAACAATTACCATGCATGATATGAGTAAACCATTAGCATACTTTTTGATATATTACCTTAAGACTCATAATCTGATGTCTTAAACTTGAAGAATTTAAATCTTAAAATCTACTAGTTATTTAAATAGAAAATGAGAAATAGTCATTGTATAATGGATTTCTTATAAATTCACATCACTGGTTATTCATTACTTGAAAAATACTAGTAATAGAAATATATACTAAATTTTACTTCAAACTATTTTACGGATACTTAAAGCTAATACATTGATGAGACTAAGGGAATATGAGTAAAATTACAATATTTTTGTTGTGCCACTTTGAAAAATATCAAACTACATATACTAGGCGCTTATATACCAGTAGTAAGCACCCATTATGTAGTCTTTTGCTGCAAGTAATTTGTAGAGAAGTAATTGTTTTGATCCTTTATTAACAGCTTTTTGTTTTTGCTTTGGCCACACCTAAATGTATTCAGGGTTTTCTCCAGTCTTGCTCTCAAAGATCATTGCTCCCTTTCTCAGGGAAGCATAAGGGATGCCGGAGATAATATTCAGTTTAACCACATGCAATGCAAGGGCCCTCTCTACTGTACTATCACTCTGGCCTCTCCTTTCTCAACAGTTTGGGATAAGAATTATTAGTACATTTTGACTTATGGAAGGCAAGTCTTCAGTACAGAACATAAAGTCTCTTTTCCATAAACATGTAGCTAGAGGAGCAGAAATCTGAACTCAGGTACAATAACCCGAAAGTTCACTTCCCCAAGTGGTACCCAGGGGACCAAGAGCCTCTTCAAGTAATTTGTGGCCAACTGGATAGTAAAGCAATTGACTTAAGGATGAAGTGCTACTCAGTCTTGTGGTGCCAGGATGATCCAAGCCAGTCCTATGGTTTTAACCCCCTCACCTCCATGGCCATGACTGATATTTCTTGGGATCAATGTAGTGCTGGAGGTAAAACTGGAGTCAGATTCATGCAGGCATTTCCTTTAAATCCTTTCTTTTTTTGTGGGTGAAGGAGTACACACGACTGTTCTCAGGCCTTACTCCTTTAAGAATACCATTAAGGTATTCTAGTCATGTCACCTTTCTTTATAATATGCCCACTTTTTTGCTGTTGTTTGGTTTTAAGAACACATTTGTTGGGCTCAGGGCTTACTCCTTGTCTGTGCTCCTGCATATGGGGTACCATGTTAAATACGGGGGTGGGGGGTGTCTAACCAAGGCCAAATGCACTAAAGTAAACATCCTACCCACTATACTGTCTCTTTAGCCTCAACCCCTGTACTGTTCACTTAGCTATTACGATAATAGAAGACACTAGTAACTTGTGAAAGGTATAAACACATCTTAGTTCTGCTGATTATCTTTTAAGATAAGTGGAGGAGCTAAATTCTAGAAGTTTTGCCTGTGCTAGAGTATAATGATTAGTTGTACAAAAATCAAGATAAGATGACAAGTAGGGGCAGGAGAGATAGTATAGATATGAGTCTCTATACTGGGTTCAATTCTTGGCACCACATATGGTCTCACCAGGAGTGATTTCTGAGCATAGAAACAGGAATAAGCCTACGAAGATTCTACTAAGTATGTTTTTCCATTTAGCTATTTAATGAATATTTTTCATAGAAGAGTCATGCTAAACTATGGCAAAAAGATAAGTTTCCTTAAGTGGTGTTACCATATTTTACATAAAATATAAATAAATGTTTCATTCTATGTTCATTATTTATTAAGTGCATATTGAACAGTAAAATACATTTATAACTGGATGAAGAAATATGACCCAAACTCCAAGTATGTCTGTATTTGAGCTGCTATCAGCAGGACTTTTTTGGAGTGAGTGTGGGTACCTTTTCCTTGCCTTCTTGTACTTCTGGAAGACCCAACAGCTAAAAATATGCCTTCACAAAGCTGAAGTATTAGCAATAATTCTTGGAAGTTCTGGACAACCTATTTTTGTTTAATACTGTATCCCCTTTAGAACATACCAATTTAGATGCCAGTGTGTATCTGGGGTCACCCAAAGTTCAAAAACAAATGAAGTAACAGAACAGTCAACTAGCTATGAGCATTTTCTAAACTTTCTGACAATGGCTTAATGATTCTTCAGAGATACAATAGTTTTCACAAATTTGCTTATCGCTATACTTCTTTTTATTTTTTTCTCTCTTCTTTTTTTAAATTTTTTTCCATTAATCACTTTGCTCTCACTTACCTAGAACCAAATATGCCAACTATGTGATACATGCTCTTTAAATAAAGTAATTTTTAAGAAAAGAATAAATCTAGAAAATTTTGCTGAAAATTTTTCTTATCAATAACACCTCTAAAGCTATCTTTAATCAGTCTTTATTACCAGTAAATTTAATATTTTAGTTTTCTCCAGGCCTACCTATAAATTATTATAATTTCTCAAAAATTAGTAGTATGAGAATAATATCAAGTACTATATAGAGTGGAGTGTTTATCACTCTTAGCACTCATTGATTTACATGAATATATGTCCACAATTTTATCACAATCTGGATTTTAATGAAAATAATTTGTCCATGGTTGCACACATTCAACCTGTCTACTTTTTGATTATTCTAGTTGGTCAACACCATTAAATTTTCATTCTTTGATTATTTCAGAGGTCTATTTTTGAAAAGTCATTATAATGATATGGAATAAGTTCTATTATTTCTCGAAAATAATGCAATCAGTTATAATCTGGTAAAAGTACATTCTCCACCAAAGTGCTATCTTTGGCTGACTTTAAATTCTCAGGGACTCAATAATGGATGAACAAATAGTTCTGTTCTGTTTCTTTTTTGCCTCTAGAGTCTAGATATAGATGTAAAGGGAGGGACTCTGGATTTTAAACTACATTATCGCAAAAATTCTTTGAGAAGAAGTCAGCAGTAGTAGGATTTTTGTTTTAAATCTGGTTAATCTTTATTAAGAAAAAAAATGTCCTCCATACTCAGTATTTCCTTCAATGCCTAGAAACAAAGGAAATTTAGTAACTTTAATAAGGTAGCATTGAAGCACAAACACTCAGACTATTTTTCTTTCTTTCTCCCTTCTTTTATTTTTTAACTGTCAGCAGACGACGTGACAGGCTGTATTAAAAGACTGATGTTTTACTTGTGGGTGGAGACCCAGTAGGCTCAGATGGAAGCGGTGGGTGGGAGTATCATACTTGGCCTTCTATGAACGTTGTTCACTTAACACTGACAGATAATCACATTATCATTAATCGGCCTGTTTGATATGAGGATCTGCATATTCATCATGTAGACAGTAGCTTTAAACTCGAAACATTCCTAAATAATCATATATAAATCAGGGCTAGGGGAGGGGTGGAAATGGCATGACAATGTAGGCAGTAAACTTAAATTACTTTTCTCCCTTGAAAATCTTTTTATTAATTTTGGAAGGGAGACCACAAACTCTATCCAGTCATTTATAAACTGAGTAAAATAATGAGAATGAGAATAAAGAAATATCTTCACCCCCAAGTGCCCCATGCTTGGGTAGATAGTTTCTGTCATGGATAGACATGGAGTTCAGTCATGTTCTTTTCAAAGGGAAATTATATGTATTCACTTTTTTATTTGGAGTAAAATAATGAGAATGAGAATAAAGAAATATCTTTACCCCCAAGTGCCCCATGCTTGGGTAGATAGTTTCTGTCATGGATAGACGTGGAGTTCAGTCATGTTCTTTTCAAAGGGAAATTATATGTATTCACTTTTTTATTTGTTTGTTTTGTTTTGGGGCCATACCAGCTATGATCAGGTGTTACTCTTGCCTCTGTACTCAGAAATCACTCTTGGCAGTAGCAGAGGATCACATGGCATTCGGGGATTTGAAATTGGGTAGGCCACGTGCAAGGCAAATACTCTACTCATTGTGCTCTGACTCTGGCCCTCCATTTACTTATTGCAACTGTAGGAGATATTAACTATTCTATAAATATATGGATTTTATGTACATACACACAGATAGATGCATATGTTCACCAAATCAAATAGAGGTTGGCTCTTTTTTTGTTGCCCAAATGTACTTGATGTCTAATCCAGCCTTTATGGAAAAGAATATGGAGATTCCTCAAAAAGCTGGAAATTGAGCTCTCATATAATCCAGCTATACCATTCCTAGGGAGATGCCCTAGGAATGCAAAAACATAATACAACAATGCCTTCTGCATACCTTTATTTATTGCAGCACTATTCACAATAGCCAGAATATGAAAGCAACCTAGATGCCCGACAACAGATGAATGGCTAAAGAAACTGTGGTTCATATACACAGTAGAAAACTATGCAGCCCTTAGGAAAAATGAAGTCATAAAATTTTCCTATACATGGATGTACATGGAAACTATTATGCTGAGTGAAATTAGTGGAAGGGATAGAGATAGACACAGAATAGTCTCACTCACCTATGGGTTTTAAGAAAAATTACTTTACTGTATTAAGGCCCAGAGACAATAGAGTTAAGGAGCTGGAAGGACTAAACCACAATATGAAGCTCATCACAAAGAGTGGAAGTGGGGAGCCGGGTGGTGGCGCTGGAGATAAGGTGCCTGCGCTAACCTAGGAGGACCACGGTTCGATCCCCCGGTTCCCCATATGGTCCCCCATGCCTGCCAGGAGCGACTTCTGAGCAAATAGCCAGGAGTAACCCCTGAGCGTCACCGGGTGTGGCCCAAAAACCCAAAAAAAATAAATAAATAAATAAAAAACAAAGAGTGGAAGTGCAATTAGAGCTATAACTACACTGATAACTGATGACAATGGCAGTGAGTGAGAGAAGTAGAATGCCTTGAATATAGGCTGGGGGTAGGGGAGGAGAAGAATGATGAAGGGGAGTGTTCTTTTTTTATAACTGGAACCCAACTACAAACATGTTTGTAATCATGGTGCTTAAATAAATATGTTATTAAAAAAGAAGAAATCCTGGTGGTTCTGAAAACATATAATAAATGAAGATAATTAGTAATTGAGTAACTATTTATATTGAGTGGTCAGAGAGATTCTTTAAAAAAACATGATGCTTGAGTTAAAGTTAGGGTAAAGTAAAAATAAATGGTGAAATAGTGAATAAGAGATCGATTAGAGGTGATCTATATAGAGATAGTGATGGAAGGCTTCAGGGACACTTTGAATGGTGGTAGGGTTCAATAATTTTGTACATCAATACTATTAACATGAACACTTTTATAACCATGTTACCTAAACTATAATAGAAATGATAATGAAAAGAACATCAAAAGTCAAGGCACCTAAAATGTGTGGGCAGTGCTCAAGGATCATTTCTGACAGGGCTCAGGGGATCATAGGAGATGCTAGGTACTGAATTTAGGTAGGCCAGGTTTAAGACAAGTGCTATGGTGCTATTGCTCTGGCCCTGGTTACTACTGATATTAACATATGCAATCAATCAGTCTATGAAGATTATGCATGTGGAGAAGGCAATATATATAAACATATATATATGTATATATATATATATATATCCATCTACTTTATCTTACTCCTCCTCCTCCTCTCTGTCTTCATAATTCCCTAAAGTCATAGTGTGACTACATATGTTAAGATCAATAGCAACCAGGGTCAGAGCAATAGTATTATAGGCACTTGCCTTGCATGTGGCCTACTTGGATTTAATCCCGGATACACACTATATTGTCTCCATATATATATAAAAGAAACAGTGGAATGGAAATAGTAGTATTAAGTATTGAGATTGTAATATTTCATATTATAAGAGGAAAGTACCAAAGTTCACTGAACTAGACTCTTCTAGGTCTATGAATGTAGCAACAAATAAACAAGATAAGACCTCAAAGAGGTTATATTTTAGGTTCAACTCTTAAAAGGTGAGAATGTGGCTTACAGTACTTTCTGTATTGGTTGGTTTTTTTGTTTTTGGGTCACACTCTGCATTCAGAAATCACTCTAGGCTGGGTTGGCGGACCATATAGGGTGCAGGGATTCGAACCACCTTCCTTCCTGATCTGTGTGCAAGGCAAATGCTCTAACGCTACGCTATCTCTCCAGACCCTTACAGAATTTTTAAAAGTGTTTGATGCCATTCTAGATAGCAAAACATACAAAAAAAATTGCTCCATCTCGATGGCGCTTAGAATTCTACTCTGAGATCTGAATGGCTGGCAAGGGGATGAATCCAGAGCCCTCAAGATGAAAAGGAAGAGGCACTTTATCTTCTCAGAATTCCTAAATCCACATCATCATTATAAGGAGTGTGGCATAAGACAAGATCCCTAGGCAGAAGCTGCCTTTGCTGTTTCTAGCATGTTGCCTGTGCTTTGGGGGTAAATGCCAGGCCACGACCTGAACAGGGAATATCAGCTCGTACTACCTTCCTTTCCCTTGCAAGCTTTATCTCCCAAGCGCCGTGCCACGGTGAGCCCTTTGCACATCTCCTTCATTTCAGCACTGCCTTTATAAAACCCAAACATTCCGAGTTGAAGGGCACTGGGGTGCTCACTGCCACATCTGTCAATCAGTTTCAATCACTTGCCAATCAGGTAAGAGAGCCGGAAGCCAAGTCTGCCCAGGGCAAGAAAAGATCTAATGGGTTTTTCTGTCAATTTTATCTTAATTCTCGGTGTTAGTGAAATGTTTTGAGTCAACTAACAACCACAGAATGAGTGAGTCAACTTTTTCAGTTTTGGAAAAGGAAAAGAAAAGGAAACTGTTAGAGAAATATGCTATGATAGAATAAATAGAAGTGTTTTGGAATGACAGATCTTCATAGTTTGGGTGTACATTAGACTAATTGAAAAATCAGACAACTGGTTATAAGGCTTTATTTGTTCCAGTCAAGAAAATTATGTGTTAGAGCTGTAGTCTTATGTTGAATGTCTGGATGGGAACCAGATGACCAATTAATGCTTTAACATGAAATTTTTTTTCTCAGCAAAAAAGCAAATAGAGTAAAAGATGCTAACGAGATAGCAACATTTATGGATTTGAGTTTTATGGACCAATGACTTTACCCTATTCTGGTGCTATTAACCTTTGCTTCTTGAGATAGCCATCAATTCATAGCCTGGAACTCCAAATCCACTCATCATTGATTTACTTGTTGAAAAGGGGATAGTCCTTTGGAGTATTTTTTCCCTTCCTGTCAATAGCATGAATAGAAAGTACTGAAAAGACACTACAGGAGAGAGAATTCTTCTTCTGTTTCCCTCCATCTCATTACAGACATTCTCTCTAATGCCTAGCATCTACCTTAAGGTAGAAACTATAACTACCATATAAATCGCCATCCATCCAAGATCTTATGGGTCATTGTGCTCTAGTGTCATCATCTTGAAATTCATAGTACTTGAATAGGAGAGACTTTGATTTTATTTTGAACAGGACTCTACACTTATTTTGGCTAGTCTTACCTATTTATCAGGATAGCTTCCAAGAATAGACTCCTGAAGCATGGATAATTTCCTAGTATGTAGTTAGTATGAGCAACTATCATCAGCAACATCAGTACCTCCCAGCTACTCCCAGAACTGTCAGAGGCTATTCATTAGCTAACTTCCTCCTATGAGTATCTTTCCCCAGCTAGAATTGAAGCCTTTTCTGGTTTCATTTCACTATGATATTAATTTTTTTCTGCAGAGACTGAGTTATCTGTAGGACTGAGTTTGACAAATGAAGAACACTTTCCTAGGTAGGAATATGGGGCTACACAAACTAGGAAGTCTTGCAATCTGGAACACACTGTGTTTCCATACAGACTATGGACAAAGGAATGTAGAGAGGATTCCAAAGTAAGGAAATTTGATGAAAGCCATGAATGAATTTTGGACACTATTCTGTTGATGTCAGCTATTGCCAAGGCTTTAAAGGACTTTAAAGGACATAATAGGCTTGACTTCATAGCAACTCCCACCCACATACAGATACCAGAATAGAAAAAAATGCTTGTCTAATGTATCTTCTTATTTCCACTCGCCTTCTTTATGCCTGGGGAATCCAACTTATTCAGCGTTCATGGATAGATAACAGCATCAGATAAATCCCTCCGACCCTCAACTGAACTGAAATAAATGCTGATTATTAGAGAACTAAACATTTCTTAGATTTATGATGCCTTTGATTCAAGCATATAGACTTGTTATTTATATGGCATTAGCTGAGTTTGATAGTCTTTGGTTTTCAAAAGAGACACAAATATCAATTCTTTTTGTCTATTCCCTCTACAATGTGGAGAGAAACAGTTTTAATGAGCTGAAAACATCTTGGGAGCTTTAGCAAATACAGGACCCTTTTATGTAGTGATACAGCGACTGATTTTTTTTGTTGGGAAATTTTTTTCTATTGGATGTCTGAAGTATCATTGAGTATGGCAGAGTTTTAGGATTTTCAAGTTAGTTACACAAACAGTGTGTAGACTAAATACATTTAAAATCAGGTAAGTATCTAAAGTAGGTTTTACATCAATTGCTTTCACACTTTCTTCAAAAACTGGAAAAAGTTAAAGGCAAGTTAATAAGCAAATAAAGTTGTGGGAAAAATTAAAAATAGGAGTGAATAAAAATTAAAATGTGTTATATATTGAATGATGGATCAGAAAGGCTATTTAAGTAATTTCCCATTTATTCCTGATGATTAGTGACATGTTTGGAATACTTTTAAACTCCTAAAATTAATGTTAATATTTTTAAATAATTTTTATTGTGACCAAAGTGAATTACAAATCTTTCACAGTAATATTTAAGTGTCAAAGTGACAATAAATCAGGAACATAACCACCACCACTTCTTTTGTCCTCCTTCCAATCCTGTTCCCAGCATGCATCCATATCTCCCTCCTTTGCTCCCCCCCCCCATCACCCCCACAATGCTAGTGTAACTGGTTCTCTCTTGTACAGTTGTTGTAGGGATTGGGTATCTATTCTGTTGTCATTGTCTTTGGGTTTGGTGTTCAAGTCTGATCATTTTTTATTTCCACTCAATGTTCATATGTTTGATCCCGGTACTATTTTCCCCCTCAATTTATGAAGCAGAACAAGTTGATTCAAGTTATATGGTTCTGTTGGTAATAAAAGAAAAGAAAAAGGAAAAGAAAAATA
>PVKC010010028.1:0-26155 GCA_004027635.1 Crocidura indochinensis
GAGATGCAAATCAAAACAACGATGAGATACCACCTCACACCACAGAGATTGGCACACATCACAAAGAACGAGAATAATCAGCGCTGGCGGGGATGTGGAGAGAAAGGAACTCTTATCCACTGCTGGTGGGAATGCTGTCTAGTCCAACCTCTATGGAAAGCAATATGGAGGTTCCTCCAAAATCTGAAAATTGAGCTCCCATTCGACCCAGCTATTCCACTCCTAGGGATATACCCTAAGAACACAAATATTCAATACATAAACCACTTCTTCACACCTATATTCGTTGCAGCACTATTCACGATAGCCAGGCTCTGGAAACAACCAAGATGCCCTTCAACAGACGAATGGCTAAAGAAACTGTGGTACATATACACAATGGAATATTATGCAGCCGTCAGGAGAGATGTAGTCATGAAGTTTTCCTATACATGGATGTACGTGGAATCTACCATACTGAGTGAAATAAGTCAGAGGGAGAGAGAGAGAGGCAGAATAGTCTCACTCATCTATGGGTTTTAAAGAAAATAAAAATCATCATTGCAACAATCATCAGAGTCAATGAGAGGAGGCTGGAACTCCCAGTTTACTCCATGAAGCTCACCACAAAGAGTAGTGAGTGCAGCTATAAAAATAAATACACAGAAAACTACCATAATCATGTGAATGAATGAGAGAACTGGAAAGCCTGTCTGGAGTACAGGTGTGGGTGGGGTGGGAGGGAAGGGGACTTGGGACATTGGTGGTGGGAATGTTGCACTGGTGAAGGGGGTGTTCTTCACATGACCGAAACCTAATCACAATCATATATGTAATCAAAACGTTTAAATTTTAAAAAAATAAAAAATCAAAAAAGTAAAGAAAAAATAAGGCCTCCCAATTCTTACCACAGTCTGTGTTCTTCACACGAACTGTATAGAAAGAGGAGGTACAGTAAACGTACCCTACATACACCTCAACCCAGACCCTTGTCTGGTCTGTATTGGAAATTGGGGACAAAAAAAATGGTAATGTCTAGTGTACTCAGATTTTCACAGGGGGTGAGTTTAAGTTAGCATGCCTAATACCTGTTGGGTATGGCTAAAATTATTTTTTATAATCCCTTTGATCCATCCTGATTAGATGGATCTGGAAGCATGTAGACTTGATAGGAACACAGAGTCCCAATTAGCCTCTTCAGACCACAATTTTATCTTTACTAGATTCTCAGGACATTAACTGTTATGAAGCAATGCTAGAAATGATTCATGACATGGCCTGGGCCTGTAGCAGCTGGAGAGCCATAAGCCACCAATGGGATTATTTGTAGTTTGCTGAGATCCTACTCTCTCTCCTGGCTAAGAACAAAGAGGAGTGAGTAGCTTGTCTCTGCTCTTGCCTTCTCTTCCCATGCCCTTGGTTTCTGTTGATTAGGAAATTGGATCCATGTGCATTGACAGTGTCTGCACTGCATTCCCTGGCATTTTATGTGTCAACTCAAAAGGGATTGTCTACTTGTCAGCTGCCAAGAGCTGTAGAGTTTGGGGGAAGACCCAGTGAGAAACATCAGCAATCTCACACCCACATAAGTGTCAGCAATGTCTAACAATGTCTATTATATCAGCCACATTTGATATATATTATATTATTATATATAATATGTATTGAATGTTCTGCTCAAATATCAACAATGACCCTCTTCATTTTTTTTATCTACATAATCATTTTGCTAAAAACACCTCTATGCACCTAGTTAATGATGGCACTATATACAACAGCCAAGATCTGGAAACAACCCAAAGATTCATAACAGATGGGTGGAGAAAGATAGTTCTATCTGTAGCTGTATACCCAGTGAATGGCTACTTAGCAACTACAAAAGATGAAAAGCTGCAGTTTTCTGCAACTTGGAACATAGGAAAGAGTATCAGGCTTTTTGAAGTAAGTCAAAGTGAAAACTCAATACCAGATGATTTTGCTCATAGGCAGAGCATGAAGAGAGAGTAGATAATCTCCTATGCAAACTGACCCCAAGGTATGATCAACAGAACTGGGAAATGAGATATCTAAAAGATGAGAGGAGACAATGATGACAGGGTCTTGAAAAGTTGCAGAGGAAGCAACAGGTAGAAGCCTTGTGACTATGACTTCATCTTATAAACTAGAATAACTCAATAAAAATATTCAAATTTGTAAAAATGAAAATGAACCTTATTACTAGCCCAGGCACTTTAACCATTTCATAATGCAGCCCTTGAGTTCTATTTTATGAAACTCATTTTGAGGTCAGCAGGATGGCATAAAAATTATGGACATCTGCCTAAGCCTCAATGATCCCCAATCCTGGCCTTCATGGCTCATGTGAACCTGTGGTGCTGGTAACTGGGCTTTCTGGGGGATGGTCAAGAACAGGGCAACTGTAGCTGTCCTAGTGCCATACATAAGCCTTGTCCAAGCACAACTGGATCACTATTGGGGTCATATTCTACCATGATCTCCCACAGACTGAAAATCATTTTTGTTCTTGTTCTTGGAGAAAAGGAGACCTGCTTAATCTTCAGGACCTGCTTTGTAGCACCTTATTTGTTTCCTGATGTTTGCTTTCTGCAGTTTAGTAGGAAGCAGGGAAGGCAAGGAAAGGCATCTGTCTCTGCAGGAAAGCTGATGACAAAACTATAGGTCTAGATTTTCTCCTGACATCCTCAAACCACCAGCTGGCCACTGAGCACAACACATTGATACCAAAACTGCAATCTATGTTAATTACCGGTAAGCCACAGCCAAATGTGAGCCACTTTTGTGCTGGCATCAACATGTGAAAACTCCACAAGGCATGGCTTCATGTCCTCTGTACTGGACCATGTGGGCCAAGTGTTTGGTGGCCAAAGGGAGTCTTTAGTCCCTTTGCTCAGCACAGAGAACATAGTACTCATTGTGTTCTTTTTGTGATGTCATATAATCATGGATCCTGGATCATCATAACTTGTAACTTGCCTCTGGATGGGATAAGGAGCAAAGTGTGCCTGGCAGATTATCTGTGGTGACTTTACCTGCTATTTAGGAAGAATCTAAAAGCTTGGCATCTTATTCAACAGAAAACTAGAAGGCTTGAGAAAATTCCAGTTCCTTGACATTTCCAATCATCTGTGGAAAAACTGAGCCAGACTTCAATGTGAAGATTGTGGGGAAACCAAGCAGCCCCAGTAGCCTCTTTAATATTTCTTTCAATGCCAAAAGATGGGTTTAAATGCCTAAGAGCACCATAAATTTTATAATCCCAGCTATAATCTTATATCCTATGATTTCCAGATTTTTGGTGCCTTACAGCTCTTACTTTTACCTCTGAGTAAGGGGTACATGATGGAGATATATTTCTTGGAATGGGTAAGGTGCAAAGTATGATTGAATGAAAATCGGATATACCCTGGTCTGAACACAAGAGATTTCTCAGGTCAGTCTCCTCCATAGTTCTCTGATGGAAAGGAATTTCTTGAAGGTGTATGAACAGAGCTTCCTAGGAGAGAACAACCTAATTGTCAGGCCATCTTTAGAGGTCTTAGCTTGCTTTACACACCTACGAGGAAGCTGGTCACTGTTTAATTAGAGGATCAGGTCTCTGTGTGACCAGGTGAGGCGGAATGATGTATGGTGTGTGTGTGTGTGTGTGTGTGTGTGTGTGTGTGTACATGTCTATCTCCAATTTATACTACGTCTAATTTAGCCTTGATTCTGCCCAGTGCTGGTATTGATTGGATTCCTGTACTCAAACAGTGGTGCATAGAAGGGTTGTAAGAAAGAGGTATCTTCTCCAATGAAAATGTCATTTTTGAAACTATGAAGTTGGTTAGCAGTTGGAGCTGCATAATTTCAAATAGGCCTATAGTTTTAGAAAGATCATGAAAACCTTTCTTTCCACTCATGTGCAATCAGAAACTCACAAAGAGTTGATACAGGGAGCAGAAAAAAGATAGCATATTTATAAACAACAGATGCATAATTTGCTGTCCCCAAGAGCAAGAGATATAGTTCTGAACTAAAATATTTGATTTATGTTTGTATTTATTTATGCACTTATTTTTATTGAGATATAATTGATAAATAACATTAGCTGCAGTTGTACAGCATAATGATTTAATATTTGAGTTTATTGCAAAATGTTCACTGCCATAAACCTGTTTAACATCTGTCACCAGATGTAGTTACAAACATAATTTTCTTGGAAGAGAACTGTTAAAGCCTATTCTCTAAGCAACTTCCAAATCTGTGTAGTGATTTGGAATGAAACTCAAAACACTGTACATACATCCCCATGATAGATTTATTTTAATTATAGAATTAAGATATTTTTACCTCATTCCCAAGACACCCTTTACCTCACCTCTGAGGCCCTGATATGAGTTTTTTTCTTTAAGCAAGACATTTTGTATTCTACAATGAAATGAAATCCTATAGTATTTGAATTCTTCTATATTATGGCTCATTCCCAAGGATACAAATGTCAAGAATAAATTATTTTTTCTCTATATATTGATTTTACTTTTTATATATTTGGTTTTGGTGATATACCTGGTGATGATCAGGGTTTATTTCATCTCTGAACTCAGAGATTACTCCTGACAGGTTTGGGAGGAGGATATAGGATGCCAAGGAATTGGCCACAATTTTAGGCAATTGCCTTACTTACACTATCTCTCCAGCCTAGGAGCACATTATTTTAATAACTGAACAATTACATTCTTTGGTGTGTGTATAGTTTACAATTTTATCCATTCATAGATACTTGAGTTCTTTCCATATCTTGGATATAATGACTGATGCCTCAGTGTGAGTTTGTGTTTTCATTTTTATTGGTTAAATAAAACTGGACTTTGGGGTGTCAATCCCACTTGCCTGGTTGGTATCAATTTTTGTTCTTGCCTGTAATGTGCAAGTCTCTTTTCCTTGTCCACATCAACTAATTCTAGTTTACTTAGCATTGCCATTCTAATATGTGTGAGGTAATATCTCCAAATGGCTTGTTCTGAATTTGAACTGCATGTATGAATTGGGGCTGAACCCTTCTTTATGAAATTTTTCTTCATTTCTTCTTTGAAAAGTGGACTTTTTACATTATCTGCCTATTTTTAATGGACTGTTTTAATTATATAAGTTATTTATGTATTGTTATGTTAACCCTTTCTCAGATATAACTGATGTCCAAATATCACCCCCCTTCAAGGAGGCAGTACTTAATTTTCTTAGTGGTTTCTTTTTCTATAAGGAAATTACTATTAAATTGGATATTGTCTCAGCTGTTTGGTTTTGCTTCTTTACATCTTTCTGCTTGGATTCTCTGCAAGGAAAATTGTGTTTCAGGTCTTCTGTTCAAGTCTTTTGTCATTTTGAGTTGACTTTTGTGTTTGAGAGACTGACCATGGTTCATTGTATTGCAGGCTCTAATTTTTACCATTTTCTGAGGTTCAATATGGAATCAGATTTTTATGAAACCAACTTTTGTTTTAAAGAAGTAAAACTCGAGAGGTAGTGTAGGAATATTTTGCTTTCCTTGCTAGCAGCTGACCTGTGATTGATTTTCTGCATCATATATATCCCCATAGAAGTAAGCCTTGTACACAGCCACATGTGGCCTAAAAATCAATCAATGACAACAGCAAATATTTACCTTTTTTTGGGTATCCCAAAGGAATGCACTGTAGCTCAGATTTTGAGGCTTTAGATGTAACAAGAGCTATCACCCAAAAATCAGATCAGGTGACTTTGGATGAGGCTCCCTAAAGGAGCTGTAGGACTAAGCTCTATAAAAAGTCAAGAGAAAGCTCATGAACAAAAGAAATAATGCACTTCCTTTTGTCAGACTTGCTTTAACATCCTACATATGCAAGGACAATTATAGGCCTCAGAGGACTGATTACTTAAAAAATAAAATGGCAGGACTAATTTGGCTGGATTCTGGACTGTTATACCCATCTTCCCACACTGTTTTAAAAGGCAGAAGCTAGAGGAACTACAAGGGATCTCTCATGGAGGCTTAGCACATGTTCTTCCAATCCATCTGGCCACCTTACAAAAGGAGATTCACAACACAATTTATATATAGGACCATTAACCCAATCCTAATTTTATCATTCTTAATTCTCTATCTGAGTTGTTATCTGTCTTGGGTTACTGTGACCAGCTCATTGCTGATTTCCATCTAAACTTTATAAGAAATAAAATTTGTTTTCAGCTCTGAAAACCCGAGTCATTTTTAACAAGAACCTTTCTATCTCTCCCTTATCTTTACCAGCTTTTACAACTCTACAATAAAGAGACACTGAGGTAAAATGCGGTGAGATAGAAATATCAATCATTGAGGGGCTAGAACAGTGGCACGAGGATGGACTGTGGTTTGATCCCCTGGCTTCCTATATGGCCCCCAACTCAGGAATGATTTCTGAGTGAATAGCCAGGAGTAACCCCTGAGTGTTACTGGATGTGGCAAAAAAAAGGAAAAGTTTAGAAATCTCACACTCATTGGACACACATAAATCAACAGTCCCTTAATCATACTCATTTCTTTTTCATCTGCATATGAGTCAGAGACATGATTTCAGGCAGCCTTGGTGATGCATGAGATGTGAAACTTCTTGGGGCCCGGGAGATAGCATGGAGGTAAGGCATTTGCCATTCATGCAAAAGGTCATCGGTTCAAATCCCGGTGCCTCATATGGTCCCCCATGCCTACCAGGAGCAATTTCTGAGCATGGAGCCAGGAGTAACCCCTGAGCACTGTCGGGTGTGACTCAAAAAGCCAAAAAAAAAAAAAACTAATCAAATGACAAAATGTTTGTAAGGGTAATTTGATTGGTAATAGTTGATTGGAGATGGCTTTTTCAGGACGGAATTTTCATTTGCTCTTTTTCTAGTCTTCTATAGTATAAATTCATTGACAGTGTTTTAGAAAGAATATTTAATGCTGCGTATTTTCACTCCTCTTTCTTGAAAAGTCATAACTTGGCTTTCTTCTGCTCTTTCTGCGGAGCCGCTCTGACCAAGACCACCTCGAGACCTCCCCTCGGTAAGATGGCCTCATCCGACCCACATGGGGCCAGACGAGCCGGGCGATTGGATACCCAGAGACTTTAAAAATAGTACCAGCCGGGCGCTCCACCTTTCTTCTGCTCTTTCTGCGGAGCCGCTCTGACTAAGACCACCTCGGGACCTCCCCTCGGTAAGATGGCCTCATCCGACCCACGTGGGGCCAGACTATCCGGGCGATTGGATACCCAGAGACTTTTAAAATAGCACCAACCAGGCGCTCCACCTTTCCTCTGCTCTTTTCTGCTGAGCCGCTTTGACCAAGACCACCTTGGGACCACCCCTCGGACCTGCACCCAAAAAGCGCAGCTGAAAGACCAAAGTCAAGATATCAGCAAGGGGACTTCTGATAATCCTATTTATGGGTGATTGTCCTTTCACTGTATCTTTACCTTACCCTCTTTCTTTGCATCTTTGTTCTCATAATTAAAAAAAAAAAGAAAAGTCATAACTTGCATGCAATTTCCCAAAGGGAGCAGTTTTTCAAGTCTGGTCTCTGCTTCAACAACTTTCAGCTCAAGTTTGGTAATGAGCATCTACAAAACTGGAAGAGTTTCATTGAGTTGAATCAGGCTGATATGTCCCCTCTGGGATTTAGTATCTTACACTGGCTCTCCTCCATGCAAGTTTTATGTTTCAAGTTTTCCAAAAGAGACTCTTTTTGATGTTACTGTACTTCACATACTGCTTCTAATCCATACATGATGCCTACTTGCTAAAATGACACGTGGTTTTGCTTTATGTCAGTACTATCTCATCATTCTCAAGCATGTGTCTCCAGAGACAACTGTGCCCACAACATACAGCACACATCCATTTGAATCTGAAGTAGTGGACAAGCCACTTTACAGCCAGCACCAAATTTCAAGATAGAAACAATTCCAGGAGAAAGGACTGAATATAACATGTCCTGCTTGAGACACGGGGAAGATCAATGGGCATAATGAACCTGGCATGACTGCTCTGTCCTAGATAATGATTGGTAAGTGTTTACATGTTGTCCACTAAAGTTGCACCATGCAAGATGCCATATCCAGATTTCTGCTGCAAAGTAGAACTGCCTCTTGGTCACTGCACTCAAAATATAGAACACTATAAATATCATATGAAAAAAATGGAGGAACCTTTCCAACAGAGAAGCAGTTTTGGGTAGTTCATAGTATTCATTGCATGATAAAAACAACTTGGTAACAATACCCAGAAAAAATGCGTCTGACATCTTCTGAGAGTATACAATCTAGTCACATAATCACTGGAGGTTATCCAAAAACAAGATGTTTCTCTAAATAGGCTGTCCTGATTCTTCCTCTTCCTTCTTTTGGACTGAGAGACTCCGTGTTATCTTGAAGAACCATTTGGTGGTGGTGGCATTTATGCTGTCAAATAAGAGAGTTGTCTACAGGGATTCATTGAGAGTTTGCAACATGTCAACTGGATCTGAAACCCTTTTCATTTTTATTCTAATTATTTCAAACTTCTATAGTCTATGAGTAATAAAACACCAGATGAATCAAGCAGACAATTTAGTGAGACTCATAAGAGTAACAGTTGATTACTGCAGACCATATTCTATACCAAGAATGATATGAAGCATATTATATGCACCGATTAAATGAATCCTAATGAACTTCAGTAGGAGTTTCTCATAGTATGCCCAGTTTCCAGATGATATAATGCAAAAATGAAGAAAAGCACTATATCAATATCCAAAGCAGGATTTAGCAGGCTCTGTCTGAACCACTTCATAGATAATTTATACTTAGCGGCTGCAGTATGAACAGAGGCAATGGCTATCATTGCTATTTTTCCTTCATGGCTGAGCAGAAAAATACCAAAGAAGATCTTAAAGTAGTCATCTCTTTGAAAACTGTAGGAGTCACAAAATTGAGAATAAATTCCCCTACCGTGTAACTTGGCATGACTGTATAAATCTGCATTAGCTCATGTGGACAGCAAAGTGCCTGGACTTACCCTGGTCCACAGAGTGCAGGACAAAGAGAAATATTAATTCCTCTTTGGATCCGGTGTTGTCATAGAGATCCAGTCTGAAAGAGGACAGTACGTTTCTACTCCAGAAATGTGGGCTCAGCAATTTGTGTATTTTTTTTTCTTGCTTCTCTTGGTGACAGCAGAAAGCAGGATAGAATGCCTAAAGAGAGGGGGCATCTTATGGACAACAAAGTAGGTGTATCTTTAGTTTTACTTCTGTTGTGTTAATATTTTGAAACCTCCTCTTCCCAGAAATGAGTACTGTGCTCTGCCCATCCTGCTTATAGAAGTCATGTCAACAGGCAAGAACTGACCTAAATTCTCACAACTGAGATATACCAAAATCCTTGGGGAGGTTTGTTGTGGACAGTTAATGTGTTAATTAGCCCCTGTTTGGGGAACAAGAAGATTACATGAGATTTACAGGTATACATACAGAAGAGGATATGGACAAATGTTCTTTCATTTGCAGCATATAGAAGTTAGTTCATGGTATTTCCTTAATATCCGAAAACTCACAGACACAATATAGTATGGGTTTGGCTATTATATTGGTTGTGCTTGTGCTTTGATATAAGACAGGTTGTTCTCTGAATTAAGTGAGAGAGATCTATGTGTTCAAACACACTTTCCCAGATAATTCCTTTGACAATGTGATTAAATTTTGGATTTAAGGCACTGGTGCTTTCAAGAGTTTGATACTCAATAGGTAAAAGACAGAGCAGGGCAAAACGTTTCTGCTATTAGAAGCTTCTACAGGTTTTCCAGTCAGAAATCAATAGCCCAGTGACTTTGTGATTTCTGAGCTTTACTGTATGGAGTACACACTACTTTAGGACAAGTGGTCTTAGGTAAGAGGACCGACTCACAATATTCAAATTTATCCCTGAAGAGAGCCAAAGAGATCAGGTTGTAGAATAAAAAGCATTAAATTACTACTAAATCATCCCAGTTCATTGTCCTTTTCATGTATTTGGTCCTTGCTACTACCAATCAGGTTATAATTTACAGATGAGGAAACAAGCACTGAACCTATATACCTGTTAGCAACTTACTATAAAGAATGGGGTCTCTATACTGAGGACCTTCCCTATAGCTGATTTTTCTGTTCCTCTACCTGCAGCCTCCACAATAGACTGTAACTTGGCACCAGGGATAAAATGAAATTTCTTGATGGCATCACAGGTAGAGGTTGTGTCCCAGTTTTCTATGCAAACTTCTTCATAAGTCCCTAGAAAATGTTCAAAAAGGCCATAGCTAGTTAAACCTGACTGAGTATGGAGACCACCCAGATTGCACTTTACCCAGGTAGTCTCTGTGTACCAAGTTCATTGGTGACTGAAAGCAGCCTCCCTTATAGAAGTTATGGGACCCTCAGCCTCTGTGATCTTTATCTTCCCATGCCTTGGGTTAGACAATGTATGTTTTTACCTTAACAGTAACAGATTTTGAATCTCTAATCACAAAGAAATGTACAATCTTGACCCAATATGAGGGGACAAGGAATTGAGTTCCTTGTTCATTAATGTAACATATTTCACATTGATCCAATTTAAGGCCAGTTTTATGTGAAACAGGCAACATCTTTACTTCTAGAACTTTTCTGTGGGTATGTGAAGTGAGGGGTAGGGTGAAACAACAGGATTATAGAGGTGCTTAAGTTCATCCCTTTGTACCAGAGAAGGAAGCATCAAATTTTTCATGTGAGCATACCCTCTTCTGCATTTATTTTTTTAGTTGAGTCTCAGGTCTATTGGTGGCCTGCCAATTTGGACACACAATGCCTTTGGTTTTTATGGAACTGGCTGAATCTGACTTCGTTGGCCAGTTGGCCCCAAGGTTATGTTGTGATGTAAAAGGTTCTCAGAAGTTCAGCATTTTTCTAGAAGGTTGAACCATGATATTTAATGTGAATCTTATCAATGAATCAAGTAGAATCATATCAAGTAGTCAAATAGGCTTATCATTTGCTATTTCATAGAGGGGCTTATGAAGGCAAAGAGAGAGGGGGAAGTGCACATCTCAATCTTGATTTCCCTGATATTAGGCTGTGATTTTTGCCCTAAAATGCTGGAGACCCAGGAATCTTTTTACAAGAAGTGTGAACAATGCATGCTAAGTGTTTTAGAGAGATGCCAGAACTTGATGTTCTTTTATTCTATCTCTTTATTTGGTTTAGGTCCATACCTGATTGTGCTCAGGGATTATTCTTGACTATGTGCTCAGGAATCTCTTCTTGCAATGTTCTAGGGATCCACAGGGTGTCTGGAATTAAAGTTGGGTTGTCATGTACAAGCAGCATTCCCTCCAAGGTACTATTTCTCTGGCCCTTCATTTCATTTTTGAGATGCTTCTTAGAATTCTAACAGAGGATATGCACACAGGTGGTGTGTATTGTGAGAATTCAGCTCACTGCTCTGAGCCTCGGTTTCTTCCTATGTCAAGTGGAGACAAAGATAAGATCTGTCCCAATGCAATGCATTGAAATAATAGACTGATCTATAGCAAAGAAGCTAGTGTGATGCCAATTGTTGTTATGGCTACTATTGACTCTATGGCATACATTCCTGTCAAGTGCAGTGTGAGGCCTTCAGAAGACTGAAAATCAGGTGTCTCTAGGGCAGGGATATTTGATACAAGTTTGATAAATACAAGGATCTCTGAGTGGTTCTGTTATTTGCTTGCAGAATCCCAGCTTCCAAAGGAAACAAAATATGTTTTCACAAGCAAAGATCAGGGGAATCCAAGCTACTCGCTCTTTTTTCTATCATTGCAGATAAATCCTAGAACTATTACTGGGATGAAAATACTAGCCTGCTGTTTCCTGTATAACCTAATTCTGCAGATCTGGCTGTAGGACCTTTTCTGACCCTCAACAGTCCAGGGATAACTAATAACCTTCCCTGTCAATTTCACCAAATAAAAGAACTATGAATGACTATTCACAAGTCCACATGACCTCGGTTGGAAATGGCACTGGGCTCATGGATCACTCCTTGCAGCTAGCAAAATGCCTGATTTGACTTAGATGAGGCTGTCATCCTAGCCTTCCCTGACATGTTAAAGCAGACAAAATATAATTGCAAACAGGAAAAATCAGGAGGGAGCTGTACAGGTGTGTACACTCCATGCTCGCCCTTTCTGAAGGTAACTCCCTAGTGGCCCATACAGATGGGCCCCATCTTAGACAAGCAGAAATAAGATGTTGCTATGGACTTCTCTCCATCAGTGAGTACCAGAGAGTGAGCTAGCTTTGCCACCTTAGTCCGAATCATCTTATCAGGAGATTGAACCAGAGAAAAGTACTTATAAGACTATCACCAGTACTTGGCATACCCTTGACATCATGGGTTTTGCAGCTTCTTATCTTGTTCCTGTAAGCAGTGGAGTCAGCAACTGGACCCTTCTTTTTGCACAGGCTTAGGGATCTCAGAAAGAGAGTGGCATTATAAAGGAAGTTCATATCTCTTCTTCAACTTAAAAAATGAATATTCACTTGTATCATAATGAGAAATAATGATGAGCTTTGATTCCTAGAGAAGTTCATTTAAAATGCATCCAAGTTCCACTGTGAATATAAGGAGGAAAGATTCACAAGTTGAGGGCTTTGTAGGAAACTTGAGAGGAATGACAGGCATTGAATTTATCCCTAAAAGATGCTCTTGCCCAAAAATTGGAGTGAGAAAAAGACTGTGGATTAATAACCTGGTTTTAGAGTACCATCTCTTTGTTTTAGAAAGGCAAAAGAGACATGGAGCTTGGGTACATGATATGTCCTAAAATCCACTCTCTATGAAGATGTACTTAATAATCTGGAGAAACCAGAAAAGGTATTGTCTCTCTTTTACCATGAGTAAGCATTAGAGTTGGGGAAAACACATGCATACATGGATGCTCATCTGTATAATGGTGCTCCCCAAGCAACAAGAACCAAGCAAGACTATGAGTACAAACCACATCACTACTTCACATCATTGTCAGTACCACTGTCACTAAAACCCTGGTGTCACAACCAAATATGCGATCTCCAATACATGTCACAAGTGTGTTGAATACTACATCCATGTATCTGAATAGCATGAGTAAAGAATATGAACTGGAAGGGTACCATAACTATGTGGGTGAGCTCTTTAAGCACGTACAAAGCTCTAGTTCCTGCAACCATAGGGACAAGGAAGGGCAAGTCTCTCTCTTTTTTTTTAATACAAGCATTGTGTAACATGGATATCTGATTTTAAGAATTATACATAACAATGTGACTTAGGTTACATTGTTGTTTTCAAGGAAATCATCACTGGTCTGTAATATTTTGGGGGGAAGGACCAAGTTTGCTTTCTAAGATGGTACCCGTGGTATTTTTAGCTTCTAATTCAATTAGCATCTGCTCTGCTTTCAGTGAGGAGAGAATGGCCTAGTCTGGCGCTAATTAGTCTGTCTATAAACTCTTTTCTTAATGTTGCTCAGCATCTTTACCTTGAAAAACCAGCTCATATCTCTGTATGTTGCTGCATGGTAAACTTTTCTGGAAATCTTTCATCCAATCTGGGCAACAGACAACTTTTGGATACACTTCCATAAGATTCATACTAGCACATTAGTAAAGTGCTAGATAACTTTATCTCTTTGATTTATTGATTCAATTTAAGGATTGGATTAAGAATTGGATTAAGAATTAATTTAAGGGGGGCCAAAGAGATAGCATGGAGGTAAGGCATTTGCCTTGCATGCAGAAGGACGGAGGTTCAAATCCCAGCATCCCATATGGTCTTCCAAGCCTGCCAGGAGCGATTTCTTAGCATGCAGGGGTCTCAAACTCAATTTACCTGAAGGTCGCAGGAGGCAAAGTCGGGTTGATCCTTGAGTGCAAAGTCAGTAGTAAGCCTTGAACATTGGGGAGTGTGACCCAAACAACAAAACAAAACAAAAAAAATAAACAAAAAAGATCCCTCTAGGGCAGGGCCACAAAATGTTGTATGGAGGGCTGGAAACAGCCCACGGACTGTGAGTTTGAGACCCCTGCTAGAGCCAGGAGTAACTCCTGAGCACTGCTGGGTGTGACTCCCCCAAAAAATAATTAATTTAAGGATTGTTCGTGAATCTATGATAAAATGGTAGGCTTACATGTAAAACCAAACATGGTTTTAGTGGCTTTGGGGCATGCTGAACATGTTCCTCAGATGCTGAGAACAAGCCTAGATCTCAGCCACATGAATTTTGCGTCCATTTTTTAAGTTAAACTGAATGATGACCCAGATGTCAAATATTAATTGGCTTTGGAAGATGCTGATGAGAAAATTGATAGTATTTCATGGAATTCTTGGGCAGGGAAAATATGCCAAAAGAAAAGATTTACAGCTGCATTTATAAGGTTACTCTAGTCAAAGGTTGGGTCATACTTTTTGCAAGGCTAATCTTTTAAGAGTGTTGCCAAATGGATTTTCAATTAAGGGAGTCTCCAGTTAACTCTAAGATAATACAGTGAATATTTAAAAGGAATGTGTCTCAATAGAATACATAAACTTGGTTTGCCCTTTTCCTAAAAACATAAAATATGAGAAAAATTCCCATTATGAATATTATAGGAAAAGATTATTTTTATTGATACATTTTATAGAAGCATTTAATACACTTATTAAATGTCAATAAAAATACACCCAGTTTACTTGCAGGAAAAGCATACCTCATTAGAAGTTGACTCAGGTGGGGCTGGGCGGTGGCGCTGGAGGTAAGGTGCCTGCCTTACCGCATTAGCCTTGGATGGACCACGGTTCGATCCCCCGTGCCCCATATGGTCCCCCAGGCCAGGGGCGACTTCTGAGCGCATAGCCAGGAGTAACCCCTGAGCGTCACTGGGTGTGGCCCAAAAACCAAAAAAAAAAAAAAAGTTGACTCAGGGAACTTACATACTCTATTTGTAAACATGCAAGTCACAATATCCTGTGGTGCTTGAATATTCTACCTAACTAAAACCTCCTGGTTTCTCTACTTGTCAGAAATACCAGATTAACTGTGCTTCTGTTGCATAATAGCATTCATTCTAAAATGACTGATGCTGGACTGGTAATTGGGGGCTTTTACATTGACAAATAGACAAATGATGTAGGTAATACTGACCCAGACAACATCTGGAATCTCTGTCTGAATTCAAAGTTATCCCCAGCAGATGTGAGATAGTTCCATCTCATAGGACCTTATTGATAGAAATTGAATTTGTACTGGAGACACAGAAGCAGGAAAGTTCCCACTTGAATATGCGACTTTTCTATATTGTTTCTCTAAAAAACACTACATGGAAGTGAACTCAAACACAAAATATTAGCACCTCTCTGCACACTTTTGTCCTCATTGCATTTTAAATAAGAAGATTCACTCAATTGGAACAAATGTGTCATAAGTTAAAGTCTCATTTAAGAGATGGTTTAAATGGTTTACATAATAACCTATCATTAAATCAGTCAATTTTTAATGGATAGAAAAGAAGTATATTTTCAGTGCAAAACCACATTTCTAATAAAAGTCTTTGAAATGAGAAAACTCCGGCCAAAAAAATCTGTTCATTGCTAAACAACAAGTATTATTTTTCAATCACAATCAAATGTTAACTTAATCCATTTTCATTTCACCCTTTAAACCCAAAAGGCATTGAGTTACAACGAGGCTAGTGAGAACCTTGAAGTGCTGAGATACAGTCTGTTCTATTTACCCAGGAAAATGCTTCCTGGTTTTATGCCTCCAGTCACATGCAAAAAAAGACTGTGAAAGTGGTGAGCTGCAGTGTTTTGACAAGAACTTATACTGCAAAACCTTGAAGTCTCACTGGAATACAGTTTCCTCTTCACAAGGAGAAGAGAACACCCTATTTTAAAACTAGGACAGATCATATCGACATGAAAAAGAAGAAATAATGATGTGAACAAAGCGTCTGAAATTAAAGACTGAGTTGCTGGTATTCATCTCAACTCAAAAGGAAATATAATTACTCTTGAAAAGTACTCTTGTCCTGTCTGACAGTGTTAATTTTTTAGAGAAAGAACAAGATATTATTTGTATCCAGAATACCATTAGGAATACAAACCTGGAAAACAGCACAGCGGTGATATGATTAAAGTACTATTTAGTAGAACAGGAAAAGGACAGAGTAGCTCATGCTCAGAAGCACTTTCCCATCTTACAATCTGACCTTAATGTCCCCTCATTCAGTCTTGATAGAGATAGGTCTCAATTTTATGAGCACAAAAAATTAGAAAGCAAAAAAACTATATCCAAAGTTGACACATGATTTTAATAAGTTTTCTCCCACTTTCTGTTAATTTTACTCAAATTTTGCTTTATCCTAAGTCCAACAAGGATTCTAGTCAGAGTCAAAGATATTTTTCATTATATTATGATACTGTATAATGTTAGGCAGAACCAGGGAGTTGATGATAGTAATGTTGCTCCTACAACTATTCTTCTTTCTTCTATTACTACTAATTCAATCACTCAATTTATTTCAGCTTATGTATCTTTTTAGTGATAATTCAAAATTAAAAAAAATGTAGCTTTCCCTGATGGTAATTTGATAGTTTTGTGTTCTCCTTTCCATATCCATATCACACACCACACCACTCAGCATTTCTTCAAAATGTGAATCCCCTGAGTGTTCAGTGGTAACTGTTGGGTTTGATTAATGGTGAAACTCATCTTGGGACTTAGGGTCTCATCTTGAGACTTGGGGTCTTCAGTTAGACTTTGCAGCTGTCAAATGCCTGAACATGGTTTCCCCATTTTTCTGAGTCAGTCACAAGTGACATTTAGCACATATCTAACACTGCCAGGAAACCCTGTTTTTACTTCTTTGCTGCAGAAAAAAGTGAATCAGAACAATTTGGGATTAAGATGATACTGCTAGATATTTTAAATGGGAATTCCCCTGATTCAATGTTTATTTGTAAATGGAATATTACTGTGAATATTATGAAAACCACTATGATTAAAATAAAAAAAAAATGGAAAAAAAAAACGAATACAATACTTTACTTGGAATGTAAACAGTATTATATTCATTACAAGTAAATCAGAATAAAACCATTTTACTAGACTTAAAATCCCCCCAATTCATTGTCTAAGCTGCCATCAAAACCAGTATGTGAAAACACAATAAAAAGTAACCTCTCAGCATTGTTAGTTGTGAAGCAGTTCTCCATCAAACGTGTCAGGTGTTCCTTGTTGAGCAAAGACAGGGGAACACACACCCATACTCATGTTTTCCAAAAAAGTACACTAGGCACAAGACCCATAGCAGTTGGTCCACAACAGGTTTAACAAGCAGATGGTCTTGGGAGACATGTTCCTTGGGGCAAATAGATTCACATGTGATAATGCACAATTTTCATGGAGACATTCTGAATTCTCAGTGGAGACAGGCACACACAGATAAGTAGAAATTAGATGGGTTCTTACCTTTTAGAAAGCAGGCAAAAGCTATACTGTTGGTGGAATAGTGTACCAAGTAACAGATTTTTGTACACTCTTTCTTACTGGTGGTATACAGTCTATAGGAAAAGTAAATATACAAGGATGTATAAAATAAATGTACACACAATATTTCCATTTATTACTTCTTTTTCCATTTGGAGAAAAGACTGACAGAGACCCTAGACTCAAGCCACTCTTGCAGTGGAGACAATGGCCCTTTGGCAGAACAGGTCAACATGATTTAGGAATCTTTGAACAGGGAAACACTGGAATTTCCTGGTGAAAGCATTTATATTTTTCTTGCTTGGCCTGCCATCTTGTAGGAACCAGCCCCTTGAGCATTACCTGTCTAGAGTATGTTTTTTCTCCTAATTTCACTCTATTATTGCATAGTCTCATCCAGCAAAGCTACTCCATCTACATGCTCATGGGACAAACAGCATCATGTTGAGAATGCAGAAGCCAAAAAGACAAAACACATTAGCACAGCACAAGAGATTGTTCCAGAACTTCCCAAGCATATGTAGGGTTGAAGTCCATATCCATTTTCCAGCAGTTTGAGTCCTCCCAATTTAGTTGCTTCTTTGAGTATAGAACATTTTTTAAAATTATACTAGAAGCTGCTCAAATAAAAAAGAGGGAAGGAAAAGGGACTTAGAACACAAACTGACCTTTAATATTTCTTAGTTGGAATTTCATATCATAGATGCAGATACTTTCTCCACAACATATTGACCCATCTTGAATGTCTGACCACCCATCCAGGGATAGTTTAATGGTTGTATGCTCTCACAGTTAACATTTGTGTTTCAGACTTGCTACTTGCCTGCCATCTTGACAGCTACCAACTACCATGTCAGTAATCTATAACAGATCTAAACACTGAAGGAATCTCTTAGAAACCTAGAAAATAGATAGTGAGGAAGGACCATAAGAGGAGCAAGTCTTCTACATGTCTGCATTAGAAGGCTTCATGAGGCTCATGCTGACTAGAAGACTGTGTACACAGCAGCTTTGAGGAAGGCACATTCTGACACCCAGATCCATGAAGGCAGGCAGCCTCAGTCCAAACAGCCACTTAACTCAGTTCTGCTCATCTGCCTTGTAGATATTGGCCATGAGCACACAGCTGCTGATTCACCAGTGAGAAGTTCAGGGGTACATGCCAAATGCAGAACACAGATGAGAGTGAGAGCTGGGAAAGCCATTTTGGAGGGAGAGAAGTTTGTAACATTGCTGGCAGAACTGTAGATCAAACCCAAGCTAGTAGAAGTGCAAATGCAGTGAGTGGCCGAACCAAACCCAAGAGTCCTGTTGACTTTTATTATGAGAAAGTGCTTTCAAAAAGCACCCCCCTCCCAGCACTGCCTGGATTGTTTGAATTTTGAGGTTCACTTTTATTTGGCCACAGTGGGCGGTGTCAAAATCACCTTTGGCAAGGTCAGGGAATTATAGGGAGTGTCAAAGATTAAACCCAGTTCTGCTATGTATTGCATTATTAATCTGGCCCCCAGGATTTACTCTTTTGCTTATTCCTTATTGACTGTTTTCCTTTGCAAGAATGTTAAAAAATATCAACCTAAGAGGTGCAAAAGAAATGCTTTGGCAAAAGGAGGCACATGTGAGGTTTTTCTAAGCCCAGAGAAAAGTGGTTTTCACACAAACAAATAGCTGGATGGGAGTGCTGGGCATGCATGCATCAGATGGTACACGGCGATAGGAAACAGAATTGATCATGAGAGTTCTGGCAAGCACAGTTCGCCAACACTGTTCAGAGCAGCAATGGATACAGACATTTCTATTTCATTATTAACTCTGAAACTCACACTGTAAAACCCTCCTTCCTCCCAGATCCCATCCCTCAGAGACTAATGTGCAGATTTTCTCCTTGACAAAGACCCTTTTTGTATTGCAAGTACAGGGCCAGTGCTTTGATTCATTTTTTTTAACCACAGAGCTGAATTTGAACAAACAATTTTGTTGTATCTCTGCTATTCACAAATTGAAGGTAACTGAACTGTATTTGATATTAAATAGATTCTAGGAGTTCCCTGCTTCAGGAAGGCTTTGCCTCTTCTCACTAGCTGGATTTTTTATTCTTTATGGCCTATTTCCTATCTCAGCACAGGCTTGGTATTACCAGAGACTGATATTTCAAATGTAATTTTTTTTGTTATCAATGTTGTCCTGGCTTCTCTAAAAGGGGCTCCTTAAGTAATCTGAAATAATTATTCATCTTTTCCTTTTTTATTTAAAATATTCTAGAGGGGCTGGGGGCAATAACACAGTAGTAAGGTGTTTTGTCTTGCATGCAGCCAGCACAGGACTGACTCTGGTTAGAATCCCAGCATCCCATATGGTCCCTCAAGCCTGCCAGGAGCTAACTACTGAGCTCACAGCCAGAAGTAATCCCTGAGTGCCACCAGGTGTGACCCAAAAACCAAAAACCAAAAACTTGGTTCCAAATCAAGTTCAGTGCTAAAACTTTGGGAGCAATTTATAATACAGATTCTTATGAACTTATGAATTTATTATGAGCTTATGAACTTCCAGCTTCCTGGTCAGATTTATTCCTAGATCTTTTTTTTTCTATTCAATAGAGTAGTCACAGCTATCAGTAGCTATTGACAGTTCAATGATCTATAATGCAGTAATATTTAAAGTGCATTCCTATAGCAAGCAGTCATATTCCACATGTTAAGTGTTATCTGTACAGGCACTTTGTGTACTGGAGTGCACAGACCTGAAACATTTCCGGAATCTCAGAGTTCAATGGACAGATTTTATGTAGGCCTTCTCTGTTTGTTTGGGGAGTTTGCCTGTTTACTCTCAGAAATTACTTCTAGTGGTACTTCAGGGACTATATGAGGTGCTAGGGATCAAACCATGGATAGTCAGAGGCAAGGCAAGTGCATTACTCTCTGTGCTATCATTCTTGCCCCTCTGTTGGCTTCTTTCAATCACTTTTTTGAAACTTCTAAGAACCATCGAGAATTGCCAATGTTTCGAAGTGCATGAATCTACTGCTATGGTTAAGTGAATTTCTAGTCACAGTCTGTGGGGTGTCTTCAGCAAACCAAGGGAGCTGAAAACCATTCTAGAATGTCTTTTAAACTGGCTCTGAGACAAAGACTCCATTTGATATCATTTTATTTTTGAACTGCTGTATTTTTGCATTGTGTAGAGACCATGGTTAAAAACCAGCTCTGCTTTTTCAAGAAAAAGGCATTGTCTGAATTCTAAATGAAGTCAATAATGGTACTGACTAATGTGAAGAATAAGAAATCGGCATTTTAAAGTAAAATACAGACAGTTTTATTAGTGAGATGCAGACTTGAGTGTCAGTCTAACCTCACTGAGGAAAAGTATGGTCAAGACCTATTATTCTGCCTTACAACGCATCAGTATCACCAACAATATACATAATAATATTATATAATAATATGTTTTTGTTGAGTTATGATTAAGAAAAAAAGAGAACTTTCAAGGTATTTTGAATCATGCTAGTTTCTAAGGGTTCTTGATGAACCCTTTAGTCTTCCTCTGGGTATTACCACTAGGGCAAGTATCAACATTTTAACAACTTTCATTATAACTCTCCAAACAGCTTAATTGTTAAATATTAATAGCATATGACTGTAGGTATACAGCTCAAGGAGCTAGTGTATTTAATTGTACATTCAGGATCCTGTATTTAGCCTACACCCTGGAATTCCCTAGGTTGTGGGCCCAAAACAATGTCAGTAGAAATTGTTTTGGAAAACTATCAGTTTTAGTAGCATATTATTGAACTGATTGTCCAAACTCAAGATTTTTAATTTGACTTATTATTTTAGTGCAAAAGTATCTTTGTCAATATTTATTGATTAATTTTGAACATGCTTAGTTAATATGTGTATATGTGCTTGTGCATGTGTGTATGAAGATCAATGTAAAGCTGTAACTGTGTTATATCTATGCAGAATAATGGCTTTGTATAATGCAAACCTGACAAGGATTCTAGAAAACATTACTGCAGAAGTAGAAAGATACCTATATATTTGTCATTATAGTTAGAGCTATAAATAGATGCTCATAGAAATATTTGGTTTTTTAAGGCATAAACTCAATTCAGTAAAAATTCAATATGACTTTACTGGACTATCAATAAATACATCTACCTAACTAACCAAATTGAAATGTGGCATTTAGGTAAAGCTTTTGGCTTTTCAGAAGAGGCAAGAAAAGTAATTTAATTGGAATTATATTTTCAAGCCACATGCTATTTTGTGATACACTTGTCTCAGCTTTAGGAAAGCTCAGTGGTTTGCAAAGCTACATGAATGTTAAGTAAACTTAGACCTACCTCATTCCAAGCTTCTGTGTACATGTCAGTGAATTCAAATTCACTATCCACATCCCTTAAATTGGCTAGTGGTTCTAAAGATAAGGAAACATAGACTGCACAGTGCTATCTCTCCCTCTTCTCTTTCTTCTCCTTTCTTTCACCTGTTCTAGAATCTCTCCTTTTGAAATCATTGTGAAGGACACCATTATTGTTATAGTCATATTTTCACTTGTCTGCATCATCTTAATGTGTCCAACAATATTTACTCAACTGTTTAGAGATGGGATTAGGACAAGATAATGGATATATCAGGATGAAATCCAGATACCTCCTGAATTTTCAATATCCTCTCATTTACAGAGCACAAAGTTAACACTTGTAAGTACTTAGAACAATGTATTTGGCAATAAGCATCTGGCTATAACAGAATCTGTTCTCAACTGAAAAGCAATATGTTTGAAACTGACTTAGTAGAAGTCTTTATTATCCTCAATTATATACTTTATATCTTCATCACTTTATATTAAGTTGGTCAAACTATTAATGAAATAAAGCACACAGTTTGGGAACCTTTTTTAATCTAATATTCTTACTATCAAAGTGTGAAACTATCCACATGGTTTCTTTGTATTTAACTTGTTAACGGTGTTCTGGTTTATCCATGAATTTTGCTATTGCTTGCATGCATGCTTCCTTTGCATTTGCTGCCAAAGGGAACTAACTCATGGCCATCCAGTAGCTTCTGCAATGGCACAGAACATACAAGTCAGGGTAGTCCATCCATCATTCATTACTGGTAATTTTTTTGATGGGATAAAACCTTTTCTGACCATCAGCAAGCATTTATTCACATGCATATGCCATCAGCATGGGAGGGAGTGTTTGGGTCTGCACAGCTGGAATGAAGCTAGTTAATTTCAATCAATACTTTATATTGAATAAGATAAATTTTAATTTACAATAGTTAGTGAAGAATAAAAAGTTTCTACATATAACTTATTTGAGATGTTACACCTCCCAAGTTCTAAACTAATCCAAATTCATTCCTGCTATGACAGTACAATGATGGTTTCCAGATAGGAAGTTATTCTACTACTGTGCAGAGAGCAAGAAAGAAACTGACACTGGACAGGTCCTATACTTTGACTGAGTTGGTGCCAAAAAGTGAAAGGAGAGGGAAAACAGGAGGGATCACCCTGATGAGGGAGGGGGGCATTTGAAATTCCCAAAGAGAGGTCTTTCTTGGGGCAGTGTGGAAAGGAGGAAGGAAAATAGGGCTACTTACTGTTTGGGTCTACGTTTTCACAAAGTTCTGTCTTGGCCTCACCGTTGGGCCTGTCACTGGGTTTGTGTGACAGCCGCGAGGACATGGTGGCTGCTGTGACCACTGCCTTGAAACTTCGCTTCCGTTTCTGGACATTGAGCTCAGGGTGGAAAATGATGATGTACACTTTCGGCATGTAAAGCATCCCCAGCGCCACCGATGCACTTAGGTTCATGGAGATTGTAAGCGTGGTAGTTTGTATGTAGAGCTAGGAGACATAACACACAAGGCACTATTACAAATACAATGACCGCAGTGAGGCTCTGAACACTTAAAGCGATGTCAAGGATGATATTGACTTGGGAAAGAAAGCATAGCCATATCCAGAGCCTTTCTAGTAACAATGAAGAAAGAATGACCGTACAATTTGTTGTAGCATCTACGCATGTATTCATTTCTTGGATGATATTGGGTGAGTCCATGTACATGTTTACCCTGGAGAAGTCTCTTACAGTGAACTTCAGGAAGCCCTTTAACCAGATCTGAGTTTACATTAGCAGAATTGGCAGCTGACTACAAAGCTATAATCACAGATATTTGGCATCTTGGATAAAAGCTATTTTTATACATCCCTTAAATATACTCATAATTAAATTTAACATTATACAATCAATTTTCGGTACAGACTCTAGGACCTTATTTGAAACCTCATGTAGTTGAAGCTGTAGTAATTTGAATTTTCATAAAAAGAACACCCTCTGCTTAATTCTGACTTAAACACACTCCAATCAGGGACTAAGGTCTTATAATGGCTTGTCATTCTTCTTTTTTATTTTAAATTTAAATTTAAACACTTTGGTTATAAGGATATTCAATGTCCACATTGCTAAAAGAGTAGCAGATCTCATTAATGTCGTTGGGTGCTTTCTAGTCTATACAGTGGCCACATCTTTGACCCATTGACCCCTTTGCTTCTTTAAGGAATCAGCAGAGCACCAATCATATACATACATTGTTTTAAGGAACAGTAAGGTGCTGTGTGGAGTGTAGCAGATACAAAACAGGCCATAATACTGAACTGATCCTTATATTTGTGAACAAAAATATAATCAAAAGGCTTATCTGGCTTCCCAAATGCTTTATATTTTTTATCTCCATTCCCCAATCTAGAGAGTTTTGATTATTACAGGACTGTATAGACATAGGCCTCTGTTATTCCTCTCATGGACAATTCAGTTATTCAAGTAATAAGCACTTTACAACCTAAGTGAGCCAGGCCAAGAAGGAAAGAGATTCAGTTACCCCCCAAAAAACTTAACTTTGATTTTTGTTCCTCCATTCAGGAACGAATTATGCCATAAAAAAGTCGTCCATTGTGTTATTTCATTGGGTTATACACCACTGTAAATCACATGCCATCTGCTATTGTGAGAGATTATCTATCTATCTATCTATCTATCTATCTATCTATCTATCTATCTATCTATCTATCTATCTATCTATCTATCTATCTATCATCTATCTATCATCTATCTATGTACATACATGCATATGTCTTAACAAGAGTACTCAACATGGTACACCTGAAAATTTTAGACTTCATTATATGGAGCACTGAATCTTATTATCCTCTAGCCTATTGAGACCAACAGTTCTGAAAATTTTGCAGTCTCTTGAGACACTTTAGATGTCTTTGAAAACCAACATGAATGTAACCCACCAAAATCCTTCTTCCTCTACATTCTTTCCATTCCACAGTAAAACAGAATGAGGAGTTGAGACTCTGTCTCTGTTCAGTTCTCATTAACCTCTGTATTCATTTGAGTGATCTTGGCCAAATTACTGCCTGATACATCTCTAAATGCCAGGATATTGTCTTGATGATGAATGAGTTTGTATTTGTCAATTGTGTGGCACAGGACTATTGAACTAATTTTCAATATATAAGGCTATGGCTACCAGTCTATAATCAATCTCTCTACCTGTAGTCCCAGGATGGAACTAAGTCATAGGCTCCTGCATGAGCGCTGATTTTTTTTTGTTTGTTTGTTTTGGGGCCACACCCGGTGATGCTCAGGGGTTACTCCTGGCTATTCGCTCAGAAGTCGCTCCTGGCAGGCACGGGGGACCATATGGGGAACCGGGGGATCGAACCGAGGTCCATCCTAGGTTAACGCAGGCACCTTATCTCCAGCGCCACCGCCCGGCACCCATGGCGCTGAATTTTTATGTTGATATTTCCTGTAGTAAATTGTTTTCACAAACCAGAACATATGTAGTATCAGTTTCATGTTCTGGTATTCCATAGTCATTAAACAATATCTCCTTTTTTATTGAATATCTTATTTTTTTATTTTTGGGCCACACCCGGCTGTGCTCAGGGGTTGCTCCTGGCGATCTGCTCAGAAATAGCTCCTGGCAGGCACGGGGGACCATATGAGGAACCGGGACTTGAACCAACCATCTTAGGTCCTGGATCGGCTGCTTGCAAAGCAAACACCGCTGAGGTATCTCTCTGGGCCCTTATTGCATATCTTACCCCCGTTTTATTGTATTTTTCATGTGATATCTTTGGAGCTGCAAAGGCTGTAGGGGATTCCTATGGACTCTCTACTCAGAGCCCGTACATGTGCAAGTGTGCAATCATGCTAAGATGCAATCACTCCCCAGGGTTGGTCCCTGCTTTCCCCCTTCATGGAGGGTGATGTTCTCCTAGAGAATGAAAGCATTTTTACCATCTCCATAAGTCCTTCATGGACTATGCCTGTGGCGAGTAGGCATACTGCCTTGGGATTTCCATGTGTCTAGATCTGAAACCTTCATTGTAACATCAGGTTCAATGAATTTTTGGAACCTGGATCCTACTAATTGGTTGTGTGGGGTCAACTCCCCTCATTGGCTCCTGGGATTTCACTCTACTTCATCTTTCTCTCTGTCTCTTTCTCCCCCTTCCCTCCTTCCCTAACCTCCCTTCCTCCCTCTCTAAGCTCCCTCCCTAATTTTCCTTCTTTCCTTCCTCCCTTCCTACCTTCCTTCCTTCCTCCCTCCCTTCCTTCCTTCCT
>PVKC010010029.1:0-26165 GCA_004027635.1 Crocidura indochinensis
CACCCATTTGATGCTCAGGGGTTACTCTTGGCTAAGCGCTCAGAAATTGCCCCTGGCTTGGGGGGACCATATGGGACACAGGGGAATCGAACCGCATTCCTTCCTTGGCTAGCGCTTGTAAGGCAAACACCTTACCTCTAGCGCCACCTCGCTGGCCCCATATTTACTCTTTCTTTCCTCCACTTCTCATTCCTTTCACCTTTAGAAAATAAAAATATAATTAATTTTTGGATGTTAACAAATAAATTATATGGTCCAGGTCTATCCATGTATGACTCTGATACAATGCCTAATGGAAAAATTTATCTGAATAGGATTGAATAGATTAGCAGGCTGTGTTCCAGCTTTGATGACCTTCAAGACATATGGCTGCCCATTATTACATTAAAATTTCTAACTATGTCAGGACATCACCCCTCCTGAATAACCCATTACAATTTTATCACCCTCTGAGTGCAGGTATACAGGGAGCTGGTCTCAGAATGGTATTTGAGGAATGATTAATGGAAATGACTGTAATTTTTCTATCATTTTAATTAAATTTTACTGATGCAGCAAGCAAAACATCAAGGCTTAATACATATGTTAAGTATGTGTTTGTTAACAAATGTTACCAGATTAAAGGATGCCATTTCTTTGATGGTCTTGAAAGATGCAGCAAATGAAGCTAATAAAATGTTAAGTCTTTGCTCCATTCCTTCAAAATAGAAATTGAATTACTCCTAGAGAGATACATCTCAGAAATTTGAAGAATCTATTAGTGAGGAGATGATAGAGATCTCCAAATGAAGTTTTTAAGAGAAACATAATCAATGAAAAAGGAGTTTGGCTTTAAAGATGTTACCTAATGTGAAATCATGTGTTGTATTGAGAAATCCCCTAATTGAAGTTAGAGAAAACCTCTCTGTTCTTAAAAGAGAAGGGAGCATCCCGTATAATAGCAGGAATCCTGGAAACAAGCTATTTCTCATCTATTTTTCCATTTTCTCTGGCTGTTAAAAATGATGTTTCAAAATGTATTTTGCTTCTTTTTTTGTACTGTACCTGAACCATTCAAGTTCACTGTTGAAGGACAAAGAACAAGAGTAAGAGGCTGAGCAAAAATGGAAGGGATTCTTTCATTGAGAACAAATGTCTGTTCTTTTTGAGTCATTGGGAGTAACTAGATTCAGGCAACTCTGCTATTCTCAGAAATCTATGGAAACATGGGTCTCAGATCTGGGAAAGATGTTCTTTAGATTTTCTAGGCTCAGACAGTAATGCCTGTCTCCTCCTCCAGTTTGCTTTCCCTTCTGAAAATTCTATTCTGGGTATGCTAGGAAGTCACCCAGAGTAGATGATGTTGGAGCTAGTTAGAACAAGACAAATAGAGGTGCATTTCTACGGAGTAGACAATGGGATGAGTTCCAGTTCTGACACAGTCAGCAACTTTCTGGTCAGTGAATGTGGAATTCTGAATGCCATGAAGAGAGAAAACTATTTTACAGTCAGATGCAAATGCTCTCAAACAATCATTTGAAGACTTGTGTGGTGATGTTTGGAATATTAGGACATTATCCTCATTCATTTCCATCATAAACGAATGACTGACATAACCCCCCCATGAAAAACACTACATAATTTTTATATACTCTACCATAAAACTGACCCATGATTTGGTTTTTGGCTTGTTTTCCCAGAAACCATGTTGGGATGATATCCTATAGGAGTCTTTTGCATTATCCAAATATATGAGAATTGTAAGTAGTTCAAAACCATTTGAACTTCTAGACTGCTGTGAAGGGAACTTGCCTGTTGCATGGTGTGGTCGCATCATTGCTAGAACCAAGATCCTTTGTCATCAGATCTCTTTTCATAAGATAACAAAATTCTTGAAGCCTTTTCCCTATGTTGAATGCAGAAAACACCTTTTATTTTCTTTTTATATTTTATGACATTTATATTGTGATAAATGTATTTCAGAAAACAGGGCATGAAGTTTTGGTATACATACACAACTCTGCTGCTTTTAAAAGGACAAAAAGTATTGTAATTTGCTGCAATATAGAGAAAAAGCCCTTTTTGGGGGGCATTCCAAAATACAAGGGCACAAGCAATGGTATAGGTACTAGGGTTCTTGCTTGCTATGTAGTGAACCCAACTTTGATCACTGGCATCTCATATGGCTCCCAGGAGTACCACCAAGAGTAATTCCTGAATGCAGAGACAGGAGTAACTCCAAGAGTCACTAGGTGTGGCCCCAAAACAAATAAAAAAACCCTAAAATCTTTAGAATACAAATTCTCTCTCATACTATGTAGCTCTAGTCCCCGATTTGTCAAAAGTTCATGCACCCCAAGAGAATGATTTTAGAATCTATGGTTATAGGCACATGACAGGTGGCCTTGGAGAGTGTCAGCAGTTGGGAGACAGTGAGAACAAAGGTGCAGGCAGCATCTCCAGGGGCAGTAAAGTGGAGGAGAGTACCACCTAGACTCAAAGACATGTGATACCCACCATTTACCATCCTCTTGAAAGCAACCAGAGCAAGCAGTCTACAGTCTAGAACATGTCAGAATTTCTCAGGAGCCTTAACAAATACTGGCAACCCTGGCCTTCCTGCCCAGGAATTGAGTTTCTTTTAGTCCATGGTGGGATTTCATGTGCTCTGGGTGTGGGGTGCTGGTTCTCCACCAGACTATACCTTAGAAAGCCCCAGCATTTGAGAACTTTCCTCCCCCCACATATCTGGTATCACCCCAGGGATGCTGATTCATGAGCATAATGAACTGGGGACACAGGGACATTAAGGTTCATTACGAATGCTACCTCAGGGGCTCCCAGAGATATTAAAGAGAAAAGGTAGCTCGAGAAGGGAGTTCCTGTTCTCTGTGAGGAGGTGCAGATTTCAGGCAATGAGGTTCACATGAATCCATCCTCAGGCAAGTAGTTAGGCTTCCCATGGCTTTTGGTGGTCCCACTGCCCAAACCAACAAAATAGGTTCCATAGTGTTGGTGAGTATCAGGGTTATAAGCAGTGTAGGACTCCAGCTAGACAGTGTTAATTAGGAGCCTTGAAGAGCATGTCTTCCATTTCTAACTTGGTAAAATTTCAGCATAAGACATGGTTACTGAGCAATACAGTGGCTGGTACATTTAGTTCTGGGAATTGGATTCTTCCTGGCAGCTATTTGCCTGAGTAGGGAACTGAGGCCCAGGGGAGGACAGGGACTTACCTGAGATCACTCCATCAGAGACAGGGATCCCAAGCCCTGCTCTCCCTCAACTCTGTGTGCACTGAAGAAGCTTCCACAGTGTAACCCCATTTCCCAGTTTGTTATCACAGGCTGACAGGTTGGATTTCTGTAAAGATATCTGAAAGTTGCTAAATGTAGAATCCCTATGAATTCATACTCTCTCTTTACCAACCTTGGCCTAGTGAGAGTTCTCAGAAGAAGAAATGTTTTCTACTTTTTCTTTCCTGAAAATTATTTGGGGTGCCAATAAATATCAGTTCAATGTCAATACTCTTGAAGCTGGAGAGGCTGAAATGAAATCTCTGATTGCCTCCGCTGAGCAGATGGTGTTTCAAGATGATATGGATGCGGATGAGGGTAACTGCTCCAGTAGGGGTGTGGGGAAGCATATCAGGTTTTCTGCTTACCATCTCTGCTACAGGCATGCTAGTCATTTTTGCGAATGGTGCAAAAGAAAAGCAGAATTCTGTAGAAGTGTGTCAAAAATAATGAAAATGTATATTCAAGTTATCATCTCTGCAAATAGTACATATGAATATGTTGAAAACACAACAGATCATGTGTCTGGGCAGAGGGAAGTCGGAATCCTAAGTCTCATACATGTATGATATAATTTACAACAGAGTCTAAGTTTCAGATCCTGGGCCCAGGATTTTAGATTCATTGACATTCTGAAGGATTTTTACCTTGGAACTCAGATCATCCTGCCCACAGTATCCCTCCCCAATGAAGGTGCATTTGTATACAAAGACACAGTCCTCTGAAAGCTTGTATTGTTACAGGGAACACAACTAGCCAGTTGGAAATATAAAATCAAATTCCTCTTTCCAAAAGCATGTGATAGTACTTAATTGTAGGCAAACCACATAAATGTTTCAAAAAGCTACACTAAAATAAAGGATGTGTTTATCATACCCCACAGGACATGCAAAATTACCATTGGTAGATGCAAATATACCACATAGAAATCTATCAGTGGGAGCAAGTGATCAGCTAGAAACTTACTCTAAGTATCCTTTTTGAGTTTTTGGACCACACCTGGAGGTGGTCAGGGCTACCTCCTGGCTCTTTGCTCAAGGATCACTCTTGGTGGTACTGGGAATTGAACTGTGATCTACCAGGTACTAGGCAGTGCCTTAATCCCTCCCTGTACAGTCTCTCTGGTTCCTTGGTTTCTGCTTTGAATATGAATATTGCTTTTTAGTCACAATTCCACTATTGGATTTTATGATACAGGAAGTATTCCAGCTTCCACAACACAGCAATAAAGAGTTTTCAGCTGCCTTTAAGACTTGTTCTAATCTGTATGTTCATCAACAGTTTAATCTTACATTGACTGTAATGTATATATGTATATATAATATGCCTTCTCAGCGTGTTTAAGTGCTTTTTAGTGATTGACTCTTCCCTAAATGGTTTTCTTGATGATTGATGATGTAAGTGATATGCTATAGAAGTCAGGGCTTCAGATGTGCTTTTATTTTTTTTAAGTTTCATTTTTATTGTACACTGAATATGCTGATGATCTATGCAATCAAAGCTGCCTTATCTGTAATTTTTAAAGTGAGCTAAACCTAAGAACTCTATTTGAAAAGAAACTACTTGATTTTAAATTGCATCAGAAACTTTAGCTAAGCCTACAGAACTCAGAAAGAATTGTTTCTTTTAAGCTTTAATTTTTAAGGAAGGGAAGGGCATTGGGCCATACCAAGAATTGTCAAGAACTATTATTGACTTTGTTCTCAGGGGATTTTATGTGACGATGGAGGTCAAATCAGGTCTACTGCATGCTAGGCAAAAGCTGCATTAATGCACTATTTCCAACCATTTAAGCTTTGCCTTTTTTTTTTCACAAAGAAAAACGTTAGGTATACTATTAATTTTCCAGTGTCTTAAGTCATTGTTGCAATTCAAATCAGACCTCAGGAAGAACTTAAAACATTCACCCCAACCCCAATATTTTACTCAGCTTTAACTACACCCAAGTTATCCTCCAAACTTTTCAAAGTCAAAGTCCACAAGGGTAAGAATGCAAAAAAGGGCTTAGCCCTCCCCTGCTGGTATGTCAGATGGGAGACTCATGGATACAGGACTCTCAGCTGCCTGATGCACTTCTGGAAGTAAACCCAAGCTTTGTGCACTGAGACTAGGATATCTGAATGTGCTGATATTTTCCATGAGACAGCAATATGCTTGCTAAGATATACCACAGTCTGCATCCCAACCATCATTGCTGCGCTTAGAGAGGAGCCATTCAAGGCTCTAGGAGATGTGTCCAGTGCAATGAGTTCCCATGAGGACCGCGTCCATGCCATGAGGAACCCACTAAAAATGCCAGATGTCACAACTGGTGAGAATATTTTATGTCATATTTGACCTTTCAAATGTTGACCATGGCTAGCAGAAATATCATTTGATGGGTGATTAGGCTGTATAGAGGTCCCATTTCATGTAAAATGATTTTGGGATTTATTTTCAAATTGTTATAACCATCAATATATCACTTCTGTGTCCTTTGATTTCTGAATCCACCTGCTTCTCGAAGCATCATCTTTTAATTACTGTGAGCTAATCTTTGAGTTTCAAAGGCTCATTTGATAGCTGCATTAATTTTCAACATGTAAAGTGTGAGCTTTCTTTCCCTGAAAAGACCTACATCTTTAAGTGAAATTGAAGCCCAGTAATTATTGTATTCACTTTTTACCATAGGAAATCTTTTCTTAAAAAGATTTTTCTTGCCAAGGCTCTGTGAATTGTTTCAACCTGCAATGTATGACTCAATTTTTTTCCAGATGCTGTGTTAGGAATTGCATTATATTTTAGACAATAGTTTAGGTGGACTAAATGTAGACATTTATTGCATTCTGGGATATATATACATTATTATTTTCTGAAAAAATATGCATAATAGTTTTCTGTAAATGTTCACCTTATTAACAAAGAAATGCTATTTCCCTTTTGCTTCTAAGACCTTCGTTGGTGAAAACACATTTGCTACAATGAACTATTTGAATTCTTTTGCTCCCACTGACAAATGCACTTTAAAAATACATCTCCCTACAAATGATTCAAAGATAAATGCTCTCTCAGGCTGGGGAGACTTTACTTTGTAATGATTCTGGATCCGTTGCAGCACAAGGGTGAGCTGTGCTGTGTTTGCATCTCTCTGGGCGTCGCTGATGCTAGATCACTCCCATTTAGCTTCACTGGCTGTTCTTTGCCAGCTCTTAGATTGCTTTTTTTTTTTTTTTCCAAAAGCATCTGCTGAGTTGGACCATGGTTTGGACAGTTATTAACATTTAATCCTGTGCCTTCTAGAAATAAGAGATCACACAGGCTGAATAAGTCAGTGCACCTCTGTATGGGCCTTTATATCATGGCACCAGGAAAGCAAACAAGTTCCCAGGGCTGGGATTCCTCACCCTGACTCATGTTTGTGGAGTCATACACAGCCCACCCTTGAGAGGAGAATTTGGACTGACTTGTATAGTGATCAGTAACAGGTACTCACTTGTCATCAGGGGCTGTATGTTGTATGAATAAATGAAGGAATGAATGAATCTCATTAGTCTCTAGTGATAAGGTCTTAAGCACTAATGTAGAAAGCAGATCTCATTCTCATCTCATTCTCATTCTCACACACCTCTCCCAAACATTCATTATGGGTTAAGAATGTTTCTCGGGGCCCGGGAGATAGCATGGAGGTAGGGCATTTACCTTTCATGCAAAAGGTCATCGGTTCGAATCCCGGTGCCCCATATGGTCCCCCGTGCCTGCCAGGAGCAATTTCTGAGCATGGAGCCAGGAGTAACCCCTGAGCACTGCCGGGTGTGACCCAAAAACCAAAACAAAAAAATGTTTCTCTAGGATTGCCAGAAAGAACCCCACTAGTTTGGGTAAGTTGTGAGGAAAGAGGAGAGCCCCTTTACAAAAATCCTTTCACTTATATCTGGAGAACAAGAGATGAACAGGCAAAAAATAGTGGGAAGGATGGGGAACATGTAAGATGGGTTTCCTTCCCAACAGGGAAACCCCATCATCTGGATGACTAAAGGGCCAGGGCCACCTAAAGTGATTCTCTAAGTGGGGAACAGGACAGGTAGAATTATCTCTGCTTCACAGAGTTCTGGAGCTGAAGGATGCCTTTTATTCAAACTATTCCCTGGTGGCTACATTTCTCCAACTTAGATCCCAAAAGCTCTTTGAACATGTTCTACACCTTTATGTGAAGCTTATATTTCTTTTTGAATTCCAATTAGAGCAAAGTCTCATGAACAAATTTCAAGTTTCCCCACCCTATTTTTTTTTACATATTTTTACATAAAAAGGAGACCATACTCTAAATTGGTAGCCTCCAGCTGTTTGATAGCAGGATCCCTCTATACTTGTAGAAACTTATTCAGGCCTGCAAAGAGTTTTGTTCTTGTTTATGTTATTTTCTACAGTTGCATAGTTGGCTAGAAAGACTGAGTCCCAGGCATGCAGGCAACCAATCTTTCCCTATTCCTCCCTCAGTGGTACTGGCCTCAATTCTGATGGGAGTGTTCACACCAAGGTCATAGGCTAACACTAGGAATTGGGGATAGGGGTCCCTTCTCCTAGAGACCACATTGTTATACACTACTGATTGTACATATGTTTGTATCATACAGAACTTAAAAATGAAGACCTTTGAAATATTTATAAATATCCATCATAAATCCATTATGTTGATATGAAATAACACTTTATATATTTGAAAATTGCCTTGATATTAGTTTTAGGAAGCTAAATTCTCATACCTGCTTCTCCAATCTGTTGTGATATCATACTTGTGTACCCTCAGGGAACCTTTAACTGAGTTTATGAGCAACTGAAAATGTGTGAGGCAATGTGTCTTAAAGATGTTTTCATAATCCTTGTCACCTCAGGGACTGTCTATAAGGTACCAGGAACTCACTGGAGCACAACCTCAAAAAAAAAAAAAAAAACTGTCCCTCTAAGAAAATTCTTTTCTTTTTCACTATATTGTCAAGCTTTTCTTTTTTTAACTTATTATGCATAGGAGACATTCCCACTGATAAACTGGTCCTACTTCATTAAAATTATACTTCTATCCCTAAGTTGAATGACAAATATTTTGATCTTGTTTTTCCGATTCCATCTCTTTATGTACACGCAGATTTTATGTTTCACAGAGAGTCAGGGCAGCCAAGGAAGAGAAGAAGGCCTTTGGTGAAGAAAGTATTTCATCCTACCTAAAGATTTTAAGATCTAGTTTTCACAGATTTTATCTACTGTGGGTTAATGCTCCTTCCCACAAGAGTATGTGTCATGGAGCTTTTTATGGTTTTGAATCCTTCATCTCCTCATCTGCAGCCCTATTAACAAGGCCATAAACATGCGCTCTCTTGATACAAACACATTCCCCATGTATTCTGGAGAGTCCAGCGTAAAGAGTCCTGAAAAAGGAAGTTTGGGTCTTGATTGCATTAGAAATCTCAGGATGTCCAAGGAAGCATTATAATGCCTTCTTCATTGGAACAAAGGTCTGTAGTTGGACTCCTCAAACATCTCTCTATAAATTAATAGGGTGAAGGGGAAGACTAAATGATTTTCCACACATACATTTTATGGAATATGTGCATGAAGTTTTCTTTAGGTTCTATTTGGGTTTTTTGTTTGTTTGTTTTGTTTCGTTATGTTCTGAGTACTAGGATTGGGAGTCAATAGATCTTGCAATCCAAGCTTCTGATTTCCAGAACACCTTATGCCATCAACTCAAATGAAGACTTCTGAAACAAAAATGGCCAATATTGGAAGCCAATATTGGATCACATTCTGGCAGTTTTCCCCAAACTTATATAGTCACTTCCTGTCTAAAACTGGTTAGGTTAGAAAAGACTTCTTAATCTATCTGAGTTCTGTCTCCTTATATTATACGTAGCAACTTGTTTTAGGTCACATTTTCAGGAATTTTGGCAGGCTTGAGAAAATAGGTGGCACTTTTTATCTGATGAAAAATAAAAAGGGTTTGTTTGGAAACTAGAGTTGGAATATTTGACTTATATTTCATCCCAAACCACTTGCTTATTAGGCATAACCCATTTGGTTCCTCAAAGGCACGAATTCCTTCCTTTCACTTGGTGCACAGCATGTTACAGACTCAACAAAGGTGAAGAGAAATCAACCAAATCTGTATCGAGCATGCTCTGTCTTCCTGGGCATAAGATTAAGGGCATATGGGACGCCCTAGGTACATGAGCACAATTCCATGTTCCCCATATCACAGAACCTAGAGTCACTTGGGGAAGGAGAGAAAATGAATCTTTTCCTTTAATTGAAATTTAGAAGTCAAGAAGCTGCTTTTTTATTACATTTTTGCCAGCTTATATAAAGCATCAGATACAGGGTTCAATCTTTCCAGTCTTCTGTTTGTGAGCACCTTTATAAATACTATATGCTTTTATGTAACTATATGTTCTAGGACATATTCTAAAACACTGTTAACTTCCCACTCTTTTCACAGATATCAACCTTCATAGATTAGAGCCCATGGGAATTAAAAGCAATATCCCTGCTCTCTCCATACACATATACTTCAAGTTTTCTGAGTTAAAGTTTTCTGTGTCAATGTGCTTGCCTTTAGATGTATAAAACTCTCAGAAAAAAAACTATCCAGAGTCTTCAGATTCACTATTAGATGCTTTCAGAGGGTGATATTCCTTAAGAAAAACCTTTTACTGCCCTCATTTTAACCTAACCCCTGGAGAGAATTACCTAATGGTGAATTAAACCATTTCAGTATAAGTGGAGCCAAAGTATCTCAGATAAAGGAAAAACTCCACTAGTCTTTTCTAAAAGCCATAAATGAACTTGGATTTCCTCCCTCTTCAGTGTTTTTATGAATTCTCTTTTAAGTATAATTTGTGTTGCTTTTTCTGCTTGTTTGCTTTTCACTCTTGGTATTTTGGTTTAACACTCTGACTCCAGCACTGTAATTTGTTAATTAAGCCACATTGGCTTAATGTTGCCAATGTAAGACATGCCAACATCAATATGTTAAGCCTTTCCCAGAAGGAAAAGCATTTCCCTTCCTGAGCCAAGACAGCACCACAAACCATACCTGTTTAAGAGGTATGTCTGAGTCTCTGAGCCTGATAGTGAGGTTAGCCAAGCTCAAGGTACCTTGTTTAGACTTTATGTCCACCTTCAGTGACCACTTCTTTCCTTCTCATTTTTGAGATGGACATGCTCTACTCTAGGCTGCTTCTTTTTTTTTTAATGATCTTGGCTTCCTGTTTTCATATTTCCATGGAGTAATTCTGCTGACTTATGAATCATGCAGATCAACTTCAGTCAAGACAACAAAGATTTGATTTATTGCATCTTCCAGTGTCTGGCACAGAGCAAGAAGCGCCTAAGAAATTTTAGGTTTCTTCCTTCTTTCTATCCTTTCTTTTTCTTTCTTTCCTTTTTATCTTTCTTTTCTTCTTTTTATTTTTTAAACTAGAAGGACAAAAAGTTATCTGGAGGGCAGGCCAAAAATCATTTCTTCTCCTTAGTCTTCTTTTATGTCTGGACTTTTTACAATCTTGAAGCAAATGAAATCACTTTTGGGTGGTGGTGTGCCACCCAGACAACAGTCTTAGATAATTTACCCACTAGTATCCTGCTACACGAATGAGGATTCTACCTGCAGGCTTCTATACTCCTTCCTAAGATGAGCAGCAACCTTTCTGGTCAGTTTTCCATACCCCAGCCTGGTAGAGTATGGGAAAAGCCTAGTAAAGTATGGGAAAAAGTATGGGGCTACTTGGTTACCCTACTGAAAAGCATCAGGTCAAATTCTGCTTTTGTACTTTCTTGTTGCCTCAAGGTATAAAGAGCAAAAGCCCAGATTTATAATCATAATAGTTTCACTGTTTATATTATTTATATGTTATATATAATGATTTACATTTTATGATAACTTGTGTTTATTATAGTTAACCAATGGCATTGGGAGGTGGGAATCAGGGAAGTAGTAGCCTCAATTGAGAGAATATTTCTGTCACCTGGTTTGCCCACTGACTTCCACCAGGGGATGTGCTGGAGACAGATGGGGAGATGAGGACTAACAAAGCTAGGGAGGCTTTGAGCCCACTTACCCTACAAGGAAAACTACACTTGAGCTTCTCTCAATTTCTGTGGCACAGGGGGTGGTCCCCATCTCCAGGATTTTAGGGAGCTGTGGATCAGATAGCATCCAGGCATTGCTGTTTTCAGGAAAAGGAACGTCTATCCTGACCTATATCGTCCTCGGGTTCATCAGCTAAGACCCAGGAAGACGTCACTGGCTTTGTATGCAGCTGACCCTGTTTTGATATAGAACATCCCATCCTGAGCACCACCAGGAGTGATTCTTGAATACAGAGTCAGAAGTAAACCCTGAGCATTGCTGGGTGTGACCCCAAAACAAAATTAAAAAATAATAAAGTAAAATCTGGGGAAAAGAACTTCAGGAAACAAAGACTAAAGTGAAATAGCTCTATTTTGGAAATGGGAGAGGCAAAAGAACACAATAGCAGAGGACACCTGAAAATAAAAGATTTACATAACGGATGTTGGAGGCCCCAGAATGGGAACAACAAAGTCTACTTGCTTCGACAAAGTCGGTTTCAAAGCTTTTCTCAAGAGGTTTGGGGCTTTCTCTATAGGTAAAATTTAAGTGCAGGGGACTTTGCCAAAGAAAAGGAGGACCTTGAACACTAGGGAGTCTTTTTCCATTTTTTATCACTGCTTCTTGTTTCCAGACATATCTTCTGCCAAGGGGTAACTTCTTACTGGGGCCCAGTTCTTACATCTGCAAAAAGGTCTAGCCTTTGTGTTTCAGGACTGGCCACAGAGAAACTTTTAAAATATATCTGGGCTTTAGGTTGCCCAAAACCCACTTTTAGAGGCCCTATTTGTATGCTTATCTCACTATTCGTCTATTGTATTCTGTTTTATTCACCAAGCCTGCTGAATATAAATGCCACCATGATTGGTTCACTCTTGCCATCATGGCTGAAGTGGTACTGTTCCAATCTCCCTCTGGGTCAAACAGAGCCACAGGGATGGCTCAAGGAACCTGAGACCAGTGATGACTCTCCAGAGAAATACTTGCTTCTGCTTCCCTCCAGTATGTGTGACCTTACTTGGCTGTGGGTGTGGCTCCTATAGGGTAGGAGAAGGAAAAGTCACCATCTCTCTCTGGATGCATCCCTCTTTTCTGTATTCATCCATTCTCTTCTGGATCCATTCCTCCCCAGGTCCATTTCTCCCTGGATCTGTTCCTCCCCAGATTCATTCCTCCCTGGATCTTTAACTTTTTTATTTATCCCACTCTGGCTCTCACTCTTTACCATGCCCAGTGTAGCTACACCCATTCCAACCAGTCTGCCCTCACTCTTGCAGTCTAGCTTGGTGGTAGCCCCCACTTGTCTTGGAGCTCATTGACTTGTCCCAGACTCCTCATAGGAGGGAGATTCTCTGGGTCCTACTAAGCTTGTCCCCCACTTTGTCCCAGTTACTGCTTCAGGAGAAACAAGTGCCTCTATGGCCCCTGCTGTCCCAGGGATACAAATATTTGGATAAAGGCCTGTGAATGGATTTCCCAAAGTCATTAGTGTCTGGCTTCAGGATGAGCCAGTAAGGTGACTTTTGATGTGCAAGACAGGAAGGAGCTGGCAAAGTCAGGGGTGCATGTATGTTTCAGGAAGACGAGGGAGAATATGAGGGGACAAAGTCCTGCAGGATTGTCCTCCCCTGGGAGACCTGGCCGGGGTGGGATTCAGAAAGATCCCCTACACATGGCTCCCCAAATGGCTTGTAAATGAAGTAAAAGCCACAACCTAATCCATTGGTTCAGCCCCAAGCATACCTGGTTTCCTCTTGAAATGGCAGAAATTTCTTCTGGAAAAAAACTGACACAAACTGTCCATTATTGACCAAGTGGAAACTGCCTTTGCTCCAGCCAGGCCCCATGTTTAGTTAAATGGTGAAACTCCTGATTTTCTAGGAAAGCCTGGGAAGCAACTGAGAAAAGAATTAAAAAGGAAAAGCATATATAAAAAGATGGAATTTGTGGAAGGGAAAGACAGACAGGCCTAATAAAGACATCACTGCTACTCCTGGTTGCTGAGTTCTGAGGTAACATTTCTGACACTGCAGTGGTGACATAGAAACCTTCTGTGAAGTAAAGCCATGTCAGACCTGGAACATAGTTAAAGGGATGGAAACTTGCCTCCTCTGTGGGAGTCCAAGGGACATTCCCTAGTCACTTCTGAGTGTGCCCCCCAAATACAACAGCTACTGGGGCTGGAAGAGAGTTCTGCAGGTAAGGTATTTTCCTTGCATGTAGATGATCATGGTTCAATTCCCAGCTCCCCATATGGTCTCTCAACCCTACCAGGAATGACCCAAGCATAGAGTCAGGAATAATTCCTGATGTAGCCCAACTCTCCATAAAAAGAAAGTTATCACCACCAAATAACCCTGATCTAAATTATAGATCTGTTCTACCTTACAGAAGGTGATGACTATCTCTACGCAGGCCATGGCTTCAGCCAACTGGAACCTTGATCTGTATCTTAGCATAATCTGAGAGTCAACATGTCTTTGGTGGCCTACAAAGTCACAGCACCCCCACATGCAGCCAGTCCTCCAGTTTGAGAGACTGTCTGTGTTCAGATCTTTCAGAGCCCGAACCCCAGCCAGCAAAGAAAATTGTTTTTGAATCAGCTTCAAGAATTAATATTAGAGAATCGGAGGTTTTCCTCTCAGCAAATTGAAGCTGAATAAATTGTTCTCTGTCTGCTTAGGAGAAGAATTGATTGCTGGAGGTGCAGGCTGCAGAGAGGAGCAGGAGAGATGGGGTGTGAAGTAATGGAGGGGGGCTTTTTTTCTCTCTAATTGTCTGTAGCTTTGCTGTGTTCCACTAGATGTAGAGATTGAGAGTCAGAAAGCAAAGGGGTTTACCTATAGTTAGAGGGGACCACTGCAGTAGGCTGGACATAATCCCCTCTTCTTTTCTGCCCTTTCCCCCTGTTCTGAGCATTCCCAGACGTTGTGACCTCAGTGAATGCAAACCACACCCCAGAGCCATGCTCTGATCTGGCTGTTCTTTGCAGCAAGAGATACATGAAAAACTTATTCCTGGACTCCTGACTTGCTCATCTGACTCCCACAAAGTGGGGTTCTGATGTTCCCCTTCTACTCTGGGAAATCCCAGTTGTCAGAGCATCTTGCCCTCAGAGTGGAGGGATGGCTCACACCTTGTTTATATATATATATATATATATATTATATGTATATATTTTCTGTTTCTAGAAATCACGGGCTTCTTGTTGTACATCAGCAAATTGAAAGCACAATAATGAGAATATAGGAGAATCCTGCTGCCTCAGGCAGCCACTGGGATTGCTAATGCATTGGCATTTTTCCTTCCAGTCTTCCTTAGCTATTTTAATTTAGTCAAGAATAAACTGTGGGCACACTTTCATCTCTTGTTCCATCTGCTTGACAGTTGTAAATGAAGCGCTTTCCCATCCATTCCAATTCATCTCCTTTCTTTTGTCATTACTGACCAAATAGATATTTCCAGGTATCATCCACTTTTCTTCTCCAGCAAGTCAGAGAACCATTTTATTCTCTCTTATTTATATTTATGTTTAAATAATCAGCTATTACTCATAGACACCAGCGCAGGCATATAGTAGAAAATTGTAGACATAAGTATACAAAGGTATACTTATGGAAAGGATATGTTTTATTCGTTTTTCTAATGTTACTTTGATATCATGATTTACAGTACTGTTGATAACCATTTATGCATTCAACATTCTAACATCACATGTCCCTCAAAAATCTTTCTCTCTTTCTCTCTCTGTCTCTCTGTCTCTGTCTGTCTCTGTCTATCTCTGTCTCTCTCTAGTCTCTTTCTCTCTCACACACACACATCCTGATGTGGTAAGCTCAGTTCTCAAGTTTTGTTGCCTTTAGCCATTTCTTATTTCCCTTACTATATTTTTATTTTATAGGACACAGATAAGAGAGGTCATTGTGTGTGTGTCCCTCTCCTCTGACTAACTTAGCTCAGTATGATACTCTCTAGATTCTTCCTTGTAATGATAAATTGCACGATTTCTGTCTCTTTTTTTTTGTTGTTGTTGTTGTTTTGGGCCACACCCATTTGATGCTCAGGGGTTACTCCTGGCTAAGCGCTTGGAAATTGCCCCTTGCTTAGGGGGACTATATGGGATGCGGGGGGGATGGAACTGCCGTCCTTCCTTCGTTAGCACTTGCAAGGCAGACACCTTACCTCTAGCGCCACCTTGCCGGCCCCTCTATTTCTTTTCTTTTTCTTTCTTTTTTTTTTTTTTTTGACCAACTATTATTTTGTTGTGTAGATGTTCCATAGTTTCTTTATCCAGTCATCTGTTATTGGGATACTTCCAGAATTTGGCTATTGTGAATAGAATTGCAGGAACTAGGAGTGCAAATGTCTTTCTAGAAATTGAGTTTTTGGGTCCATAGTATATTAGATGCCTAAAAGTAGATTGATCATCCTCCTGGTTCCAGTGCAGTAAAAGGCATTGTCCTAGAAATGAAAAAATAGTTTTCCCAGAAGCTCAAAGAATGGATAGCATGACAGCTGAGAGCCATATATAATGTTGACATACTATAGAAATTGACATACTGTAGATACCCTTGGTATTCAAGCTGACCAGCCAAGTCCCCACTTGTCTCCAATTTGCTGTGTGACCTTGAATATGTCACTGAATCTCCCTGAATCTATAGACCTCCATCTGCAATCTTAGATGACACTGTTGGATTGGGTTATGAGATCTGCATTCGGCACCCCCTTTATTTGGGGGGGCCACACCCGGTGACGCTCAGGGGTTACTCCTGGCTATTCGCTCAGAAGTTGCTCCTGGCAGCCACGGGGGACCATATGGGGAACCGGGGGATCGAACCGCGGTCTGTTCTAGGTTAGCACAAGGCAAGGCAGCCACCTTACCTACAGCGCCACCGCCCAGCCCCCTTCACCCCCTTTTTTTATTCACAGAACTGGTACAGCAAAACTAAAAAGAAGTAAATGTGTGTACCATAGTATGTTATTATTACCTCCTTACTTTAGGTCCACATAATAGACACAGCATGCACTTGATTTGTTGTCTTTCAGCCATAAATCATTAAACTCCCTATGTGCTAGACACCAGGGGATTATAGAAAAATATGACAACTGCTACCTTCCTGAGCTCATATTTGCCAGAAGCATTACATGACAACCACATTGCACAGTAGGTATTAAATTTGCCAATTTTATCCAGAATGGTACTGAGGCTTCAAGTTTTCAAGTTCACATAGCTTGTAAGCAAGAGTTGAGATTTAAACTGTGGCTTTCTAACTCCATGTCTTCTTTTCATGACTCAATACTAAGTATACAGAACAACTCCTGAGCCATATAATTATTTTTGATACAATGAATTCTATGGAATTAAAAATTTTTTTCTGATTTATCTGAAAATTAAAATCAAAAGAAAATTCTGTGAGGTTTCATTTTGGTAAATGGTGAAAAATAAGTCCCTCATAACCATACTTTTCAATTCCATTTCAAATCTATTTCTTATAGCCTTAGAAAAGTTCTCATATTGGAAGCAAAGACAACATAATCTTATGAAATTTTTAGAAGTATATTCAGGAAAGCTCAATGCTGATCTTTTACTGGACAGTCCCCAAGGCTCATCTGTTCTAGAAGTTTTGACATGATTTGAGGGTGTTGATGCATCATGCTGACTAAAACTTTGCCTTTTGTCATTTTCTCTTATGAAATCCGGATACTAGAAGAGACCCCAAGGTGTTGTCTCTTGAGTAAAAATAAGCAGTGAGTAGACAACATAGTAAAATTGAAGTCAATGCCATGATGACAGGAGGTGTGTATAGTGACTAAGTGGTGGCCATATGCTGAGGAGAAAAATCCAGACTTGGCCTCTTCCTGAACCGATGCCTGCCTCTCAGAATAATGGTTGTCTCTCAGAATAATGCTTCTTTTCCCTCCTGCTTGCACTCATTCCTCTGATTTCCAATGGAGCACCAGGTCATGTGGTGGTGAGATATTCCACTATCTTAGAGATGGAGGGTAGAGTGCCTAGCTCAAGGTAAACCTTAAGTAATCTGGTGTTTCCTTGATACCTCAGTCTTCCATGTTGTAACCTGGTTCCCTCTGATGGGAATACTTGTCACATCACTTTTTTGAAGAGAAAAATTCTTGTATTATTATTGTCTAGATACTATGAACACAAGAAAGCAACCAGCCAATAGTTGGCCCATTCATTAATGGAAATTTAATAAAGATATATTCTGGTCTTAAACTTTTTCTTCTATTCTGTGGGTAATGCCTCCAAACGATGCTCAGAGTATCCAGGAATTACCTTCACTGATAATCAGACAATGATATGGGATGGTTCAGTGGTGAAGCTCAGTAATACAATGCAGGTCAGGCTCAGTGGTGATGGGGACCCCATGATCACCCCAGTGGTACTCAGGGGATTATGCTGTACTAGGGTTTAAACTTTAACAGTGTGATATAAGACATACATTCCTGGCACCTAAAATGTCTCCCTAGTGACTAAACTATTTTAGAATTTGATTTATAAGTCAATTTATGAGTTAACTAATTAATAAGCAGAGGCTTATTTTTTTTAACTTTTTAACTTTTACTTCATGCTGATTTAGTAATTAAGATATATATATTTAAATATTTAAAAATATTTAAAAAACAGAACAACTTTTGAAAAAAGAATACGCTCTAACTTAGTAGGGGTCTAGAATTTTGCATTTTTTACTGGACCATACTCAGCAGTAGCTGATGCTTATTAAATATGAATCTGTCTCCATAAGTATTAGGAGATTCTAGATAGGGAAATAAATATCCCCCCAAGAAACATAACTTCCAGTTTGGCCTTAGAGAATTTTTAGTTTAAGTTTTATCTTGTCTGTGAAATCTTAAAGACACAAACTTGAAACTAAGTCTAAAGTACAATCTGAATTTGGAAATCTTTGGGAACAGCTCACCAGACAAAATACCTCTTAAGACTAATGTCATAGCTAAGGTCACAAAGAAGTCACATTTTGCTACATCCTCACCAATACCATCACATGTGCCACAGCACAACTGAGAGGTAGCAAACAAGAAGATTTAAAAATCCCCAAATTATCATAAAAATGTATTGGATGGAAATTTGTATATATATTTATTTGCAAAATTTTTTGTTTGTTTTTGGGCCACACCCGGTGACACTCAGGGGTTACTCCTGGCTATTCGCTCAGAAGTCGCTCCTGGCAGGCACAGGGGACCATATGGGGAACCGGGGGCTCGAACGTCCTAAGTTAGTGCAGGCAAAGCAGGCACCTTACCTCCAGCGCCACCACCCGGCCCCCTTATTTGCATAATTTTAAGAGGCTAAAAACAGGTGGAAATAAAAATGTGGGAAAGAGACACACGTTACTACCACAAGGAACAAATAGAACTTAAGTAACTGTAAGATGGCATTAACAGAATTTTACTTTAAGTGAGGTATGTGTGTAGAACAGAAAGCATAACTTTTAACCCAGCGGTTAAAGGAAATGTCAGTCAGTCAAAAAAATGGGAGGGGGGGACAGGAAATGAAAACAAAGAAGGCTGGAAGCGAAAGATGTAGTGATTTGCAAGCTGATAATTGAACTAAATGGATATACATCAACTGTAAGCAAAACTGTAAATGAACCAAGTTCATGCATTAAGAAAGGAACTGTCCCGGGCTGAAGAGATAGTGTGGGTCTTGCACATGGCTAAACCCAGTTAAATCCTGGGATCACAAACAGCATTGGCTATGCCTCTGCAGGCGTAAGAGCACTGCATGATTGGCCTATTATCTCCAAGATGGGCTTCCAGATCCCTTGAACATTGGGGTATCCCCCCCCCAAAAGGGTAAAATTTTTTATTAAAGTACAATACACATAACGAGAAATAGATTGAAATTCTCACTGAATTTTCAGGAGCGTAATTCAGCGTGCCATCAGCTTCCATGTTGGGAAGCACTATTCCATCCTCTTTAAGGCAGCTGCCCCTTCACTCTTCTCTGTCCTTTCATGACCTTGACTCAAACAATAGAAGGCCTCCAGGTCTTTGCAACTTCTCCCAAAAGACGGTATTACTGTCTGAAGTGCTCTGATGTCTTCCTTCTCTGGTTCAGCTTTGTTCTGTGCTCCATTGGTTTCATTCTGCTACTCTGTACCTACCATGCTTGGTTCCTTACTGTTTCTCAGAATCTCATAGGGCTGCCCTTGCTAAGTGGACTCCTTCCCCAGATAGCCCCCCATCTTCTCCTCCACCCCACTCTTTTTTTAGGATTTTTTTTAAAGCAGGCATTGACTTGGCCTAGTTTTAACACCGAATTTGGTATTTTGTAACTCCCTTCATACTCAGTTATTTTTAATATTTACTCGTAGCACTAGTACTATGTATATTTTCTTATTATCTTCAGTACAGAACGTTTCAAAAGGCAGCAGTTACTGTCCCTTTTATTTGCAACTAGATCCCCAGAACCTGTAATAGTGATCTGCAACACAGTAGGTGCTCAACACCTTTTTGTCGAATAAATATGTGAATAGATGAATGTAATAAGTGAATGAGTGAATGAGTAAGTGCAAGTCCAGTGTGGGTTAGGGTGTGGACAAACAAGAACATTTACACACATTTACACAACTGCAAAGAATATAAATCAGAACAGTTTTGAAAACCATTTGATGCTATCCATTCAAACAACAGAAAAAAATTACTTTCTGACCTTGCAACTCCTTCCTGGTTAAGGACTTATTTGCATCAGGAGACAGGTACAAGAACAGTGAGTGTTCCGCTGTTTCCAATAAGCAAAAAACTGCAAACAACCCAAATGTTCATCAACAGTAGAACAGATAAATACATTTCTATTTATTTATACCTTATAGCAGAAAAATGAATTCATTAAAACTACAGCAAAACAATGCTGATAAATTTCAAGAACAATATATGGACAATATATGCAGCAAACTTCTAAATAAACTGGAGAAACAAAACCAAAAATTTCTAGTGATCAGAGCTACTAAGAGATGCAGCAAATGTTTAGAGAAAATCAAGACAACAAAATACCAAAAATTCAGGGTAGAGGCAGAAAGGAAAAATGGGATCCCAAAAGAGAAAAGAACACTTTAGAAATGTAAAGGTTGGGGCTGGAGTGGTAGCACAGTGGTCGGGCATTTGCAGTGCATTCGGCTGACCCAGGACAAACGCAGGTTCGATTCCCTGGCATCCCATATGGTCCCCTAAGCCAGGAGATTAGAAAACCCTGAGCGCTACCGTATGTGACCCAAAAATTTTATTTAAAAAAAAAAGAAATGTAAAGGTTGACTTCATTTTATTAATTGTATGGAAAATTTGTTCATAAATATTTGTTCATGATGTTATTTATTTTCATATTTGATATTTATAAGTATTCTGTAATTCTACTCACCATAAAACAAAGAAAAGCTAATTTTAACATAACAGTAAAAAATATGGACAAGCTATTCATTAAATGAGATTCCAATTGGTCAATAAACATGAGAAATTGCTCAATGTACTATTATTCAGGGGTTACAAATTAAAACATTAATAATAAATGTTCATGGCATTGGAAAAATGTTAAATGTTCATCAGGTTAGGTATTTGTAAGGTTTTAGGGAAATATTCCAGTAAACTGCTCATAATAAAATAAAATGTTATACTCATTTAGAGAATAATTTTATAGTACCTGCTTAATTAATTATAAGCCTATAGTCAGAAAAATCTTTAAACTAATGCCATTTTAGAAAATGTTTAATGAGTATATCTCTAGGTTAAAATATACCACATAAGGCAGAGCAGGAGGGCTTAAGAAATTTAGTCAAGGAGGACTCTGGTCTGTAATATTTTGATTATTTTTTTTTTTGGTTTTTTTTTTTTGGGGCCACACCCAGTGACGCTCAGGGGTTACTCCTGGCTACGCGCTCAGAAGTCGCTCCTGGCAGGCAGGGGGGACCATATGGGAACCGGGGGATCGAACCGTGGTCCGTCCTAGGCAAGGCAACAGGCACCTTACCTCCTGCACCACCTCCCGGCTCCCATATTTTGATTATTTTAAGGCATGTTTTATGTTGCCAATTTAACTGTAATTTTATCATATAAATATATTAAAATCTGCAAATTCAAATTTGAGCAATGCAGCTAATGAAATATCCCAAAAGGAAATGAAAGAATGTATATCTTTTAATAGTTGTATAAAAACTACTAAAAGACTTGAAATTGAATGAAGATCCATTGTGAGGCCAAGAAACAAACTGATGAAGGTGCAGGCTGGTTGGATTCATTGCTCTGGGCACCCTCTCTTCTTTCTCATGTTCCTCCAGCTGCCCAGGCCAGTAGATGATGCCCTATGAACATTTTCAATTTCTACTCAATGTTGCTTCACACTGAGAATTTAAGCATGAGGTTCTGAGAGAGGAGCAACACCATTCAATTTGGGATATGATGAAAAATGTGCTGAAAAATGTGATGACACTTTCCTATCTTCAAAAAATCTCTGGGAGAACATAGGCCTTTGCTCAAAATTGTCCCATGGGAAAACATGCTCAGGGACCAGAGAATCACAGGATGCCCAGTGAGTACAGTCATTGTAAAACAGAGATCAAAAGCTGGCTATAGACCATAGGATGCAAAAATTATTGGAATGGGCTAACCAAAAATTTGAAATAGACATGATTAGTACCTTAATGGGAAAAAAGTTTATTAGTGACATGAATCAGGTATAAAAAATTATTTTAAAAAATGGAATGAAAATATTAAATACAAATAAAACACTGAATGAGAAAAAAGCAGACACTTTTGTCCAAAATATAATCAGAGTGGGTAAATGAATGAAAAAGTCATTTGAAGGAATTCTCTAAAAAACAAACATCTCCAACATTTCATTTTCAACAGATTCAAATGCATATTTATTTGCCAGTCTTGTCATTTACCCAATGCTTTCTTTTTGAATCCTAGATTTTTAGCTTGTCTTTCTTGTACAAAGAGCCCTCAAACATGTAAGAATTTTTCATTTTTCTATTAGAAATTCAATCCAAAATAATCATAACAGGACATTCATAAAAAACAGTGTAAAATTCTTTTGGTATTTAAACATAAAATGCTCAACATTTTACAGTCATTCTGCTGATTGTAAAATTAAGCAAACTTAATTTTAACTCAGTAATTTTCCCAAATACAAATTTAAGCATAAACATTTTAGAACAAGTAGACTGATTCAACTTAAGCTGAAAAATTCATGGGAGATGCAGAACTTCCCTGGCCCCTAAAAAGTGATCAGCTGTCCATCAGCAGTGATAACAAAGACAACAAAGGTATTGGTTGCTGTATTTTTGCAAAAATGAATGAAGGGTGAGTGGTAAACCATGAAATGGAGATGAACTTTGATCTGTTAGACCACATCTATGCAGGGTTTCTATCTTGGCAGGTTTGTTTTGCATATGAAATTAATTTGAACATCATCTGACATACACATTAATTATATCCATAAGAATTTCATGAGATATTTTTGTGAAATAAGTTTAAAGTACCTCCACAACTAGAAACAAAAACAAAATTAGTTCCAAGCCAACAAAATAAATCAAAGATAAAGTTCTCATTCAGAACTGAGTTATGCATGTATTGTTTTTATGTGAAAATATATCTGCCTCCCTTTGAAACAAAGAGAAATACATTCATAGTCTGCAGTCATTCATACTTTTTGACATTTTATCTATATTTTCAAGGATGTGCAGTAGCTTTCATATGAACAGGCTTTACGGAAGAGAGCTCTATAAATCTTGTTAAAGAGAAACTTACCGAAGTCAATCAGTATTAAAGAAGATTTTTCTGGGAGTTCAATACAAGTACTGCCATCTATATTCACTACATCTTAACTGTCCACTACAAAGGAACAAGACAAGCAAACTTAATTTTTATCAGCTACCGATTCATTAGTATTTATGTTATCATAAATTTAATTTTATAGTTGTTCTTTGATTGGTATTATTCAAATGCTATATATTTTTGTCTTTCATTCTCATTGATTTTTATGATTTATAGACTCTCACATGCTCCAATTTCTCATCATTTTTAAAAGAATCGATATTTTATTTTAAGCTTCAAACATTGAATTGAACCATCATTTAAAAATTGAATCAAATTCTTCTGTATCATGAAAAATTATTTAACCCTTAGTTATAGTTTTATTCTTTCTTTTTGCAGTCAAATCAACTAAACATATTACTATTTAGAGAAAAACGTTAAGTTTGAATGTTTGAATGTTTAGCTACATTATAAAATCAAATATTTCATGCATATAGTAGGCAAAATGCTATTAAAATATATAAGAAAATATATTTACCTCTTTACCTTCAATCATAAAATATATACTTTCATATATTGGACAAAATGTTACCCAATGCAAAATAGTTAAGTTTAAAAGTAGGGTTAAGATCTACCCAGCATGGGGTTTGGGGAAACCCCATGTGGAAGGCCTTCTCCCTAACTTGGGTGCGCTGGGAGCCTTCATAGACCCCCCAGCTGTCCCCTCTTCTGCCCCTGGCCTCCAGGTCTTCTGGGGTGGCAGCCCAGGCGGCCAGACCAGGTGGATGTAGAGGGTCCCTCCTGGATGGGGTCCCAAGCTTTCCCCGCCCTTCCCCCAGCTCTAGGGTGGGAAGGGCACAGGGTGTAGGGCGGGTAGATCCTGGCTTCCAGTTCTCTATCTATCCTCTCTGGAGCTGGAGGCTAGCCCCCAGCTGTCCCCTCTTCTGCCCCGGCCTACAGGCCTACCCTGGGTTCTAGCCCAGGCAGTCAGAAATGGGGGGTCCTAACTTGGGGTATGCTGAGGGTTGCTCAGTTGCACTAAGTGTCACTGGCAATTTCTGACCAGTTTACAATGGAAGCCGCGTGGGGCTAGTGCGCACTGGGTGTATTAAGATTATTCCCTATCCTTATGTTATGTTTTGCGTAACCAGAATGTCTGTTTTGTATTCTGCCCTTTCCCATCTCCTACTAAGCTTATTTTTACTCCTTTACTCTTACCCTACCAAACATCACTAACCCACATTACTCTTTTTAACTTCAGTACTACACAATCCTAATCACAGACCAACACCATGCATTGTGTGTAACAACCCACAACTATTTCAAAAGATATACAATGGACACATATTTCTTTCAAATATTCTGTGTTTTTTCTTTGACAGCTGTAAATCTTACTAAATAGTCTCTTATACAGAGACGGTTCTAACCACTCTTTATCTTCTCTTTATGAGCTGATCAATAAGGAATTTTGGTGAAAGAATCCCCCAGTTTAATGCCTTTGATTGAACCATATTATGGGGATTGTTGGACTTGTTCTTATGGCCCCCATATGCACCAATAATGCCACGTGGCATTTTTCATTTTTTGCATAGGCACATTAAAATGGGAAAAATAAGATCCTATCTAACAGAGATTGGAACACACAAATCTTGTAGTGCAAAGGGACCTTATACCCTGAACACTGACATAACGACCTGGCACAGGCCTCAGAAGAAAGGGCATTTTCCATTCACCTCTGATCCATGGAAGCCATCCACGAAGCATCCAAGTTTCTCTATAACATCACCAGGAAGCAATCCTCTATCACGGAAGACCCTACCACTGCTCAGACATCAAACTGCTCAAAAGAGTCTTCCCTTAACACTAAGACTTAACAACAAGGTCCTGCTTACAGGACAGGGCTTCCTGCATTGCCCTTTAATTATGAGGTGAAATGAGAGGATGCTCCACATCCTGACTTCAATGCAGGATATGCAGATTCCAGGATCTTTAATACAGAAGCATGATACCAACAACAGACTGTGTGGAAAATAAAAGTGTGTTGACACTACAGACAATGTCTTGGATTGGACGATCTAGTTTGCCTGGAGCCTAGAGTTGGTCATATGCCAGGAAACTTCAGGGGTAGGGTCTCTTTATATTTAGGCCAAGGTTATTCCTTTCCATGCCCCTCATATTTTGGTGGGCCTATGCCAACAACAATTGCCACTCTAACACCGTTTTTACTGTGCTCCTTTGACTCTAATCCTTAAAAAAAAACCACTTAAATTTTGAGGTTGACTTAAACTAACATGCATGTACATGGAAATGAAAAAAATACTATGCCTCTAATGTTTAAGGAGTTAAAAAAAAAGAAAAAATGTAGGTTTACTTTTCTCAAAATTAGGCAATGAAATAAGGGTGATAAAAGAATTTTTTCTGAAAAGAATCTGATAATGCTGTTACAGGAAAGTATTCTGGATTTTCTCATTTAAAAGTTTACCAAAGAAATTTGAATATGGAAAACTAATCAACACAACTTTCAGTATTTATTGGAATTAACATAACATGCAGAAAATAATTCTTGAAGTCTTTAAGCTAATGATACAACTGTTATCGCAAACATCGTTTTAGTTTCTTATTTGAAGATAGGACTCAAGGCTTTGTGAATAAATAGTGAATGATTTGAGTGTAGAATTGTACATGAATCCTGAAGTTCTAATGATTTTCATAGTGAAATAGATGATCACAAAACAATATTGAATACATAAAATCCTCAATCCTAAACAGTTTATCTTGAAACAATTTCATCAAGAATATGGATTAGATTGAGAGATAAATTCTATTCATGGAATTCATGGTTCCATGATTTATATGTGGTAAATCTATATATATGTGGCAGAACATGTCCATGCTGTCAGTGTTTACATTTAAAGAAAAAATTATTTGGTTTATAAATGTAATTTAAAATTGTAGAAAATTGAAACATTGCACAAATGAAGGAATGTGAGACAGCCCTGTGT
>PVKC010010030.1:0-26154 GCA_004027635.1 Crocidura indochinensis
GATAAATGAGAAACCTAGAAGCCATTTTTCTTCTTCCTTCCTTTCTTTCATCTGCTTATCCAGTGGTACACAGGGCTTACTCTTGGCTCTTTGTTTAGGGATGTCCTGACAAAGAGTAGGGACCACATCGAGAGCTGGGCATCAAACCTGAATTGACTATTTGCTAAGCAAATGCCCTAACCACTGTACTAACCACGCAAACCCTTTGTGACTTTTTAAAGTTACCATGCTTTGAATAAAACATAATGATATATTTACTAAAATACTTTGCCTTTTAAAATGAAAGTGTTCTAATTTTCTAAGTCACAATTAACCTGTCATTATATAGGAAATTACAAGTTGCTGAAAAATTATAGGTGTAGATAAATGAGAATTAAAAACACATATTTTACCTTAGCAAAGATTTCAACAGGAAAGACATGGCATAGTCATATTGAGTAATTTGAGAAATGTTTAATAAAGGGTTTTTGTTTGTTGCTCAGATTGAATTAGGTTTATTACTGTGTATGTTTTAGGGGTATAATTTCATGTCTCTTCAAAACATGTATTACTATACCACAGCCACCATCCAAAGACAAGTATTCCTCCAATATAATTTATTGATCTTTAGCTTCCTCCTTCCCTCATTGACTTGAATCTTTGAGTTTATTTCCCTTGGTTGATTGGCTGTCTTGCTTTGCTCATGATATCTCCTCTTAAGAATGAGAACACTAAATTTTGGCTGTCTTTCAAGCTCTTCTTTATTTAGTATGAACCAACCAGTTACTTACACGTGGTTGCAGAAATGTAGATTTCATATTTTTTTCAGTCATATCCCATTGTATAAGCATAGACCACATCTCTTTGGTGGGGTATCCCAGTGGTACTCAGGGATCAAATATATATATATATATATATATATATATATGTATATATATATATGTATATATATATCTTTTAAAATACTGTAATACTTTAAGTTATTTTGGCTATAAAAATTTGGCTTTTGATTATTCCTGTGGTTCTCAGGGCTTACTTCTGGTTATAAGCCAAAGGATCATTTCTGGCAAAGCATAGAGGACCATAGGTGGTGTCACGGAAGAAAACTGGGTCAGTCACATATAAGACAGGCACTCTATGAACTGTGCTATCACTGAAGCCCAAAGCTTTATTTTTTATTTATTTATATTTGTTTTGGGGCCACACTCAGTAGTGCTTATGTCTTACTCTTGTCTTACTCAAGGGCTAGACCTGGTGGTGTGTTGGGTGCTGGGACAATGTGCAGTGCTGTGGATCCCAGGTTAGGCATGTGCAAGGTAAGTGTCCTATCGGTTGTACTATTGTTCTATTCTATTGTTCACTCTGATTTAAGTATCTTATAGATAATTTCCTCACAGCTCTGGAGGCTGATGTCCCGAGGATAGGTAGTCAGTCTGGTTAGATCATGTGACGGACTCCTGGATGCAGAGGGCTGTTTACTGTTTGTGTCTGTACATATAAATTTGGCAGGGTTGGGAGTACATACTCCGTCTTCTTTTCATTAGCTTCTGAAGAGCTTTTACCCTCTACTCCAATGGTTCTTGTGTGGGAACACATGACTTGCTTCAGTCAATGAGAAGAAGAGTCATTCCCAAATGCAAACAGTAAATAGGAATCCTTGACTTGACACTTTCTGGGTCTGACTTTTCCCATTGCCTGGGAGATCAGTAACATTTTGAAGTTATAGATTGGTTACTAATTGGGAAGTCTGCATGTAGTCGAGTGAAAAGATTTGGAATGGCAGTCATGGTGGTTTGAGGGGGGAAATAGACCTCTGTTTTTATAAGTCAGTGAGATTTGGGGATGGCTGTTTAGTAGAATATAACAGTCCTACTCTGACAGATCTTAATTATGGAAAGAATGAGCAAATGTGTCCCTTGTAATTTAAGCAAAAGCTCTCTGAGAGCCTGTGATTACAGAAGTAGCTAATTTACATAGTTTTGCAACTCTAGCTTGTCAATACGTCCTTGTCATGACCTTGAAAATCATGAGTTTAATATTATACTCTATTTCACAGTGTAGGGGTTTCTAAATATAACTCTCATTAATGTCAACGCTCCTTTGCATATTGGAATGACACTCTAGCCCTTGAAATTGTAAGTTTGAGTGAGAACAACACATGAAAGACAGATGAGATTCATGCAGGCAGTCTCTCCTGGGAAGACAGGAACTAATTTAAGTTTTGAATTTAGCCTTTTGATGTTCTATTATTCCCAACAATAGTAAGTAATTTTAAGTTGGAGAAGTGAAGTTGCTTAGGCCTGTTCTATTCTCTCTTGTCTAGTCCATTCTTGTTATTCAAATGTGACTCTCATTCAATACTTTTATTTCTTGACAAATAGGTTCATAGACATGTACATTTCTTTGTCCTGAATGTTAAACAGGAGGAAAAAGAAAAGGTTCTTAGCATAGCAAATTTGCTATACTTGTGAAAAACTTCACATTGAATACTTCAAAATTGAAGACCATGCTTTAATTGTCTATTTGTCTTTATCTTGCTCTTGTTAAGACTATTCTTATTTTATTTTATTTTATTTTATTTTTATTGGTTTGACATTGAATTGAACTATTAAAATATTAGCCATCTAAGTGTTAAATTTTTAGATTTTGTTTTAAAAAACAAAAGAGGAGATTCTTTAGGGAATACAATAAAAGGGTAAACTTCATTGGTCCATTTTTATAAAAAAATTAATAAGCCCAAAGCTGAGCATAGAGTAACAGAGAATATAAAGTATCAGTCATGAATACAAAATGAATCTAAAATTTTGTTCAATGTGTTCGATAGACCTGAAGTAAGTACTCATTCAAGAACCAACTATGCGAGTGACCAAAGAACTTCAGAATAAACTCCAGAATATATAAGGGGGTGTTGGAGAAGACTTTTCCAAGTAAACTTTCTATTTAAGACATATGACTACAAAGAGGGTTAAAATTTTTTAGCACCATGCTGATTCTTGGTGTTAAAAGGGACCAAGAAAGCCTAGGGGTTGGGGAAGGCCCAAGGTCCAGGACAGCGCAGGGCCCAAGGTCTGGGAAAAGCCCATTGCCTGAATAAAGACCACGAAGCATACCTTCAGAGAATGCAAAAGCAAAGAAGGGTTTATTTCAGAGCTCTGGGCTCCAGGGACAGCCACACATATTGAAACCAGAAGCCCCAGGTAATCTAGGAAGATGTCTTTAATAGGTTTAAGGAACTTTAGGCCTCTTTCTATTCCAGGTTTAAACACAATGTCCAGTCAAATGGTAAGCTTGTCCTTTTACAAATAAGGCCCAAATTTGTCAAGCTCCTTTTAGGAGGGGCATTGTCTGATGGCAGCATGCTGTTGATGCCTCAAGGTCAAATACCAGATCAAGGGGGATCAAGAAGGTGGGGTGGAGAAAGGCATAACAGGCATCTATATCTGGCCAAAGAGGGAGGTGGAGAAGGGTTTAACAGGCATCTATCACAAATCTGAGTTATCATAATATCTATTTTTATAAATTTTCCCTTAATATTCCCCTTTTCAAAGCTTACAATGAGGAATCTTCCTCAGAAATAGCATCATATGAATACTGCTGGTATAAAACAGAAAGATGTACTGTATTAATGCAATCCTAAACATCTTGATTCTTGCATAACTTCCCATTGTCCCTGCCACAGGGAAGAACCATCCTCTGTTGTGCAAAAAAGACACAGGGGTTTTAATTTAGGTAAACAATTGTGGACTTTTAGCTTAGTGATAGCTTATGATATTTGCCCACTGCCATTTAACTGGGCTTAATTTTCCATCTCAAAGCTGTGGAACTTAGCAGTTAGCTTCCTTAAACAGGTAGAAAATAGAAGCCAATGCAATATTATTTCTATGCAAAACTACACTATTAACATTTAACATTTACAGTTGTTTTACCTTAGGTGGCACTTGCCTGTTAGAAAATTAGAAGCTAAAGTTTAAAAGAGGGGTCCCCAGGGTGATAATTCCTACCCACAAACCCTTTCCTCACAGTCTGGGTAATAGTTCAAACACAGTCCACAACAGTTGAAGCACAGTCCACAAATAGATCAGATTTTCGCTCTTGCCAGCAGTCCCACAGCCACTGCTGTCCTCTGGTATATTAGAATGATCTTCATTCTGCCCTGGTCCTGGGAGTTGAGTCAGATGAGTGTGCAGGGGTGTCCTTTGAGGTTTCCAGACAGTCTGTCCAGGCGGCAGACCACCAGGGATGTGGTCTTTTGAGAAATTTTCAAAAAAGACTCAAGAAGTTCCCAAGGGGTTCTCACTGTTTTATATCCAAGAAAACTATCTCTTACACCTGCTGTTTAACAATTTTAGGAGAAACCACAATCTTTGCTTCTTCTTTATTTATACTATCATTGACCAATTGATTTTTGCTACTTGCTCTACCTTCTGGGTTAGACACAATATAATCTCCAATTGTCAACAACCATAGCTTGTTGGGTTTCTGTGGCCCTTCTTGGCCTTTATTCCCCTTGGAAGTTTTTCCTGCTGACCTTTTTTCTCCTTTTTTCCCCTAGAGATTTCACCACCTTAGAGGAAATTAGAAGACAGACCAACAGACACAACAAGCTTCTACACAATGATGGCACTAAATCCTAACCCTAACCCTTACCCTAACAATAAGTGCTGGTGGAGATGTGGGAAGAAAGGAACTCTCATTCACTGCTGATGGGAATGCAGTCTAGTCCAACCTTTATGGAAATCAATATAAAGATTTCTTAAAAAAAAAAAGGGAAATTGAGATCCCAATTGATCTAGCTATAACTCTTCCTAGGGCTATACCCTAGGAACACATAAATGCAATACAAAACTCCTTTCTTCACACCTATATTCATCGCAGCATTATTTACAATAGCCAGACTCTGAAAACAACGAAGATGTCTTTCAACAGATAAATGGGTAAAGAAACTGTGGTACATATACACGATGGAATATTACGCAGCCACCAAGGGAGACAACATCTTGAAATTTTCCTTTTACATGGATGGACATGGAAACTATTATGCTGAGTGAAATAAGTCAGAGGGAAAAAGACACACAGAATAGTCTCACTTATCATGGGTTTTAAGGAAAAATAAAAGACATTATTTTAATAATGCCCAGAGATGTGGGTTTGAAGGACCAGATCATAATATGAAGTTTGTCTAGACAAGGGGTGAGTGCAGTTAGAACACTAATAAAAACCAAAACAACATTAATGAGTGAGAAAAGTAGAATGCCTGTTTCACATACTGACAGGGGGTGTGGATTGTGGGAGAGGGGGTGCATTGGCGGTGGAAATGTTACAATGGTGAAAGGGGGTGTTTTTGGTGACTACAGTCATATTTGCAATAACAGTGTTTAAATAAAGATATTTAAAAAATCAACTTTACAGTGCCAGACTGACTCTAAAGATATTGGTTCACAGTGGAGAGAATTTGCCATAAAGGGTTGCAGTGAAAAATTATGCTATGATATAGCCCAGATACATTGGGACCCTCCTTTTGGGAATATAGATAGCAGGGACATCTATACTGAAGGACATCTTCACCTATTTTGGTGAAGATTGTTGATCTCTTCAAAAGTTGGGCAGACTTATTGCTGGGTGTCCCTGCTCAGCTTTGACCCCAAGGAGCAGTGGCACAGTCTGTAAAGAAAAACATGATGAAATATCCTCAGCCCTGAGGCTTAGATGGTGAGAAGTGAAGACTTACAGAAAGAGTCATATAAAACCCCAAAAGTAGAAGTAGAGGAGATTCAGAATAATTGCAGTATGTAAGGTGCTTTGGTGGGAGGAGACACTGTGCTTTATCTCTCTACTTTTCCCTTGGACATTTTCCTGGGTCCTGGAGGACATGTTTCTAGATAAAAGGCACTTGCTGAGTGACAGTTGATCTGTACCTGCCTCACCCCACCCTCCAGATCATACCCTCACATTAGATTTAGGGTGCTTATTATTCTGAGAGAACCCAACTAGGTTTCTCCCTGGAATTGTTCTCAGAAGTAGATCATTGCCTCACTCAGAGTTATGCCCGGTGCAGAAGAGAGGACTACCATTCATGAAATGGTGTGAGGGCACCTTGCTCTCTTGCCTCAATTTGTAATTACTCTGAAAACCCCATCACCTTCAGAAGTGTTTGTGAGGTTGACTGAGGCCAAGTTTTTCAAAATTCAGAACTTTTCTTTGCTGCTCAATACTTCTTTCTTCATTCTTGTAGAGGAAAAAGCTTGTCCCAATGAACTCTGCATACTATCGGCATTCAGAGCCTGCTTTTCTAGGAGGAATCTTTCTCTATCTATAGCACATTTCCTTATCTAAAAGCAAGCATTTAAAACTATGAAACCAAGTCCTAACGTTCCATTGCTATAAAATCAAGCTTTGGTTTTAATTCTGTATGGAGTGGTCATTTAATAACTTCATAATTGTTGTTTGTTTTTAGCTTACACTGGAAGTACTCAGGCATTACTCCAGTTTCTGTGCTCAGTGATCACTTCTGGTGGTGCTCAGGGTACTTGATAGGGTACCTGGGACTAAATCCTGGTCAACTTTGTGCAAGATGATTTCTCTACCCACTGTACTATCTCTCCAGACTCCAAATAATGGCAGCTTCTGCTGTATAAGGCAATATGCTGCCTTCTGGCAACTCTACTGATTTTTGCTCTGGGAATTGACTTAATTTTCCATTATCTCTGTGTGCTGAATGTGCCATTGAATATCCCCTAGGTCAAGGACATAGCTTGAAATTTAGACCTAACCAAAGTACCACTTCTCTCTGGCCCAACTTTAAGAATGAGTATTCACTCATTGACCACCGATGAGTCTACACAAAACTTGTCTGGACAGCTAAGGAAAAGATATATGCAATTTTCCTACTGAATTTAAACCTGGAAACCTGTGATTCAAAAATGTTCTTATTATTTTCTTTCCCTGAAACTGAAGACAATATTGAGAAGGAAATACACTAAGTAGACAGAAAGTACTTGCGCTCTTATGTCATTATTTAAGTATTTGGATCAAGATGTACCTAAAAGAATTATATTTGTGGAAGTTAAATGATGTGATTCTGGAACTTTCCTTTTTTTAATAAACAGTTTTATGTTGAATGTCTTTAAGGTTTTATGGTTCATGTAGATTATTACTGAACTAAGTGGTAGAAGTGGAGAATTAAATAGCTAAAAGTGCTTTGAATTCAAGAAGCACTACCTAGAGGAAATGCAGGACTGAAAAAATAAGGTACCATTCTAAGCATTTTTAGTAGTTGGGAGGAAAATTTGGGTTTATATTTTTCCCCTTTTCTTACTGTGTGTTCTATTTCTGCTTTCATCATAATTACTATAATCATATCAGCATGGTATAAAAAGGTTCTGCTGTTGATTATGGAGAAAATAGGAACATTTTGTTATATTTTCTCTAATTATTAAATATTATATTTGCAAATCCAGCATCTTTTTGATGAAAAACACCCCTCTTTTTTTGTCATATGATATCTGGCTAAGGACAGTTTATTATAACTGAAAACACTATCCTGAAATTCATAACATAGAAAAATTCATTGTATTTAACACAGTAATTGTGATAAAATGATGGATATATATAGTGGTCTCTAGAATGTAAATGTTGCAATAATTTCCTTCATGGATATTATTGGTGGAAAATCAATGGGAAATAACTAATATAGCCCTTCAATTTTTAATTTCTTTATAGTAAGCTTACATTATGTTGAAATGTGTATTGACTTTTCTAAAATGTTATGTGAAATAATATCTTAGAGAGATATGAAGGCCTAAATAACCTATTATTATGTTGTGTGTGTTTGAGAGAGAAAGAGAGGAAGAGGGAGATAGAAATTGGGCTTATTTGTAGTCAGTCAAATGGTTCCGTCTGGTTTTAGAGGTTGATTCCATGGAGCCTACTATTTAGATTTTCTTTACAAGATTCATATTGATAAATTAAAACCACAGCTATTTATTAATTTTATTTTGACCATACCCAGACATGCTCAGGGTTCACTCCAAGCTTTGGTCTCAAGGGATCTTTCTTGGCCAGACTTGGTGGGTCATATGAGATGTTATGGATCAAACCTGGATAGGCTGTCTGCAAGGCAAGCACCTTACCTACTCTACTATCACTCCAACTTCTATTTATTAGTTTTTATATTTAATACCTATTTCCTTCTCCTGATTTTTGATGCTGACATTGATATTTCCACCAAGCTATCTTGATAGAAATCTTGATTATTGGATTAAAGTTCTGCATCTTTCCCAAGACATATTTAGATAGATATCAAATATTTAGGCATAATTCTAAACATTTTAAATTAGAGCATTAATGTATGTCTTATTCAATATGTAAATATTGCCAATGCTTTGGTGTTACTCTTAGTTTTATGCTCAGGAATGACACCTGACCATTCTTAGGTACTATATGGAATACCAGGGATCAAAATCTCTCCAACTCTCTGTACTATTCCTCTTCTCATAACCCATCTGTTTTTCCTAAAAAAGAATCCCAGTCATTTATTTGTTCTATTTTTTTTCTTTTTTTGGTTTTTGGTTTTTGGGTCACACCAGGTGACAGTGATGCTCAAGGGTTACTCCTGGCTATGCTGTCAGAAATCGCTCCTGGCTATGGGGAACCATATGGGATGCTGGGGAATTGAACCACAGTCTGTAGAGAAAGTGTGTGTGTGTGTGTGTGTGTGTGAGAGAGAGAGAGAGAGAGAGAGAGAGAGAGAGAGAGAGAGAGAGAGAGAGTCATGTTCAAAACGCAGCAACTCAGGAATCTCTCCTGTCAGTACTCGGGAATTGTGAGATGCCAGGGAATTGAAACTGGATTGGCCATGTGCAAGGCTTGCCCTCTACCTGCTGTATTTTCTTTCTGGCCCCAGTTTTTATATTTTTAATACCTGTGTTACATTTATAGTCTAATCAAAATTAATGAGTGTGTTCCCTATTGGTAAAAGTTGTCACTTCTAGTTTCAAAAATAAGGACTGTATTGTAGCAGATGCCCATGACATCTAACCTCTAGCAAGTTAGAGACCTTGCCCAATTCGGGTTAGGGTGGGTTGGGGTGGAAAGTGGAGAACTGAAGTATGTGGAATCAAACCTCAGGGAGCGATTGCAGTGATTGGACTGGGCTCTTTATTGCCAAGGGAGGAGTATTGAAATTATTACACAGCCAATAGAATTCACCTGCACATGGGAATATTGCACAAAGGGAAGAGAATATATTTACAAGTCAGGTGTATGTGCAGCAGCAGGTCTTCCGACTTGACTTCTGTGACTAGGAGGACATGACCTATGAGACTGGGGGGAACATGACCTACATGAGTGGGGGGAAAGTGCAGGAGATGGACTCCTTTGTGACAGGCCAGAGCTTTTCTCCAACAGGTGCTCATATACTTCTCCCCCCAGCCCCACAGAAGTGGGAGCTTTGGCCTACAGAGGGCCTTCATTCAGGGGCTCTGTTTGGCAGGCAAGAGAGGCTGCTGTGCTAGAGGGGAAATCTTAACAGGGTCCAAAAGTGTGTCTGAAGGGCCCCAACTAGACTGTATTTTGGAAAGCATACTCTTGGAATCCTGGTGAAGAGAAATTCATAGACTGCCATCTTCCATAAATCTCTGTCACTTCGTAATATCTATGAACATATTAAATTTCTGTGACATAACTTGGAGAAATAAAATGGATGTCAAAGCATCCTCTACTATGGCTGTGCACCAATTTATGTCCTCAGATGTGACCATATTTATTTCTATACTAAAAGCAACAATGGATGTTTATTATTTTAATTTTTAACCAGCTAACCCGTGGAAGATGTTATCTCATTATTACTTTATTTTCCTAAACACCAATACAGTTTTTTTTGTTTTGTTTTATCATTGGGGTGGGGGCTGGGCCACACCTGGCAGCACTCAGGGGTTACTCCTGGCTCTATTCAGAAATCGGTCCTGGCATGCTGGAAGGATCATATGGGAAGCAGGTGGTCGAACACGGGTCAGTAACAGGTTGGCCTCATGCAGGTCAAATGCCCTCCTCCTGTTTTCTTAAAGAATGACAACTTTATATTTCCTCAGCAGCTTTCTGCATTTTGTCCTCTGCTTTCCCAAAGCTTGTCCTCCCCCTTTTTTCAATAAGGTCTTAATTGTTTTTGCTAATTAAATACCCAGGAATATCAAAACAATGTTCAACGTTGGCTTATAGCAAGTTATCTGTCATTTGCTGAGACTCTATTCATTTCATAGCACTTAGCAAGCATTACAGCATTTAGTTTCCCAAAGTCTTCATGATGATTCCAGGGTGATTTTGTTTTGTGTTATTATTATCTCTATTTAATTCCAACTCTATAGATATTTCTCAGTGGTCAAAGCTCAGGACAGTGGATTCTGAACATAGGCCCAGGGTCTTGTTAAGAAAATGTGACTTAGACTTTTTATCTGTTATGCTTTGGTCCCCTGATGTTCTACAGAATATTGACGGTATACAGAAAATGATTAAGCTACCCTTCCCTCTGTTGTCTCAAGGAGAGTACGTCAGTATCATTATTGATGCATAGGCGATAAGTTAATTCATTATTCATGATGAATGTCTTGGACTAGCAGGGCTGAATGCTCTTTTGAATCCCAGTGAAGAGAAGCTCATAGACTGTCATCTTTCATAAATCTCTGTCACTTGAACAATGTTAATTGTTAAAACTTTAAGAGCAGACACACATGAAAAATGACCCAGTGCTCATAGGATAACATTTCCTTGACTTTTTGCTACTTAGATGTCACTCAACAAGCAAGTTTATTTAAAAATTAACTTATTATTCTACAGATTACCTTAATGTTGATCATTCCAGTTAGTAAATGTGCTGTTTTATTTTACTTTCAATTCTCTCCCAAGTCAGAATAGAGGATTTCTTTTTTTTTTTCTTTTGGTTTTTGGACCACACCCAGTGACGCTCAGGGGTTACTCCTGGCTATGCGCTCAGAAGTCGCTCCTGGCAGGCATGGGGGACCATAGAATAGAGGATTTCTAAGACATTTCACTAACCATGCTATTCTCTCCTGGATTTGTGGTGTGTGTGTGTGTGTGTGTGTGTGTGTGTTTGTGTGTCTGTGTGTGTATGTTAGAGAGAGAGACTGGATCTTTCATGAGCACAGTTTATTTTTTTACTGTTTTCTTTCACATATTTTTTCTTCTTCATTACAATTGAATGATAAAACTTGGAATTACCTATTACACTATATAGATTCCAAGTTAACTTTCTTTTTCTTTTCTTTTTTTTTTATCCATTTCTTCCAGGTTCTCATTTTTAGTGGCGTAGAGCTTCTCAAAGTAGTTTCTGATTACCCTTTGAATCTCTGCCATATCAGTAGTGATCTCTCCTTTTTCATTCCTGATACGAGTTATCAAGTTTCTCTCTCTCTCTTTCTTTGTTAGTTTTGCCAGTGGTCTATCAATCTTGTTTATTTTTTCAAAGAACCAACTTCTTCTTTCGTAGATCTTCCGGATTGTTTTTTGGGTTTCCATTTCATTGATTTCTGCTCTCAGCTTTGTTATTTTCTTCTGCCTCCCTATTTTTGGGTCCTTTTGTTGAGCACTTTCTAGTTCTATGAGCTGCATCATTAAGCTACTCAGGTAAGCCCCTTCTTCCTTCCTGATGTGTGCTTGCAAAGCTATAAATTTTCCTCTCAGTACTGCTCTTGCTGTGTCCCATAAGTTCTGATAGTTCGTGTCTTCATTATCATTTGTTTCCAGGAATATTTTGATTTCCTTTTTGATTTCATCTTGGACCCACTGGTTATTCAGTGTGAGGCTGTTTAACTTCCAGGTGTTAGAGTTTTTCTTCTTTGTTTCGTTGGAGTTCACAAATAATTTCAGAGCCTTGTGGTCAGCAAAGGTAGCCTGCAAAATTTCTATCCTCTTGATATTTTGAAGATATGTTTTATGTGCCAGCATGTAGTCTATCCTGGAGAATGTCCCATGTACATTGGAGAAGAATGTGTATCCAGGTTTCTGGGGATGGAGTGTCCGATATGTATCCACTAGGCCTCTTTCTTCCATTTCTCTCCTCAGGTCCAGTATATTCTTGTTGGGTTTCAGTCTGGTTGACCTATCCATTGTTGACAAAGCTGTGTTGAGGTCCCCCACAATTATTGTGTTGTTGTTGATGTTATTTTTCAGCTTTGTCAACAATTGTATTAAATATTTTGCTGGACCCTCATTTGGTGCATATATGTTTAGAAGAGTGATTTCTTCCTGCTCTACATACCCCTTGATTAATATATAATGTCCATCTTTGGCCCTTACAACCTTCCTGAGTATAAAGTTTGCATTATCTGATATTAGTATGGCCACTCCAGCTTTTTTATGAGGGTTGTTTGCTTGGATAATTTTCCTCCAGCCTTTTATTTTGAGTCTATGTTTGTTCTGACTATTCAGGTGCGTTTCTTGTAGACAGCAACAAGTTGGATTGAGTTTTTTGATCCATTTAGCCACTCTGTGTCTCTTAACTGGTGCATTTAGTCCATTGACATTGAGAGAAAGAATTGTCCTAGGATTTGATGCCATCTTTATATCGAAATTTGGTGTGTCTTTTGGTTAGTCTTGTCTTAAATTAGGCCTTTCAGTTTTTCTTCTAAGCGTGGGTTTGAGTCTGTAAAGTTTCTGAGCTGTTTTTTGTCTGTGAAACCATGTATCTTTCCGTCCTACCGGAAAGTGAGTTTTGCTGGGTACAGTATTCTAGGTGAAGCATTCATTTCATTCAGTCTTGTCACAATATCCCACCACTGCTTTCTGGCCTTGAGTGTTTCTGGTGACAGATCTGCTGTAACTCTCAAGGGTGCTCCCTTGAATGTAATTTCCTTTTTTGATCTTGCTGTTTGTAGAATTATGTCTCTATCTGTGGGATTTGTCATTGTGACTAGGATGTGTCTTGGGGTATTTTTTCTGGGGTTTCTTTTGGTTGGTATTCTTCGGGCATGCAAGATTTGATCATATATATTCTTTAGTTCTGGAAGTTTCTCTTGAATGATGTTCTTGACCATTGATTCTTCCTGGAAATTTTCTTCCTGTGTCTCTGGGACTCCAATGATTCTTAAGTTGCTTCTGTTGATCTTATCATAGACTTCTATTTTCATCTGTTCCCATTCTTTGACTATTTTTTCCATTGTCTGTTCATTCATTTTAAGTTTTTTTTTCCAATCTCTCCCGCTGTATGGAGTTGTTATTTATCTCATCTTCCACAGCACCAATTCTATTCTCAGCTTCTTCTACCCTGGTGTTGAGATCATCCATTTTACCATTCAATTCATTTACTGAGTTTTTCAGGTCTGTTGGTTGACATGTTATGTCAGTTTGGAGTTTTGTGATTTCTGTCATCATAGTTTCTTGGTTCTTATTAGTGTTCTGTTCAACTCGGTCCATGGTTTCTTTGAGTTCTTTCAGCATCTTCCATATTGCTTTTCTAAAGTCCTTATCTGAGAGATTCATTAGTTTGTTGGTCATTATCTGGTCATCAGAATTGTCTTCTTCAATGTCTGACGCTGGCCTGCATTGTTTCCCCATTGTCATACTAGTATTGTGTGTTTTTCTATGTGTTGCGGTGGTATTCATTGGGTAAATTATGTGTGCAGCCAGACACCTCTGGTTCCAGCCTTTCCGGGTGTGTCGATTTGCCTACAATGGAGCGGAGTCCTCCGTTGATGAGGCCTCTCAAAGGATCAAATCTTGGGCCTAGGCACACAGCAGAGAAGACTGTCCAGAGAGAAATGCTGGGCTTCTGTGATCCAGCACAGTCCTTAGTGTGATTTTTTCTCTTCTTCTTGCGTTGATGTGCTTTCCTTAGAAAGAGCACACGGCTGCGTAGTGAAGCGAAGCCAAAGTGCTCTTCTGCAGCCTATTATTAGCCCATTCCCACGAGGTCCGGATGACAGCAGAGGACAAATAAACACAAAGAAAAGACAAGACTCACAGTTCTTAGCAGTCAGCCCCACTAGGCAGGCGTGGATACAGAGAAATTCCCAGCCTGACGTCTTTTCTTTTTCTTTATTTCTTTAATTTTTATTTTATTTTGTTTCAGGGGGGCTCATAGCCAGTGGTGATCAGAGTATACTTCCATCTCTTTTTCACTCTTGGCAATGCTTGTATGCCACAAGGCACTGAGGTCTTATCAAGGGTCACTAGTTTGTGAAATATGCATTCAGTCTATTGAGATCTCTAGACTAAGTATGTTGGTTCTGACACTGGCTTTGCAGTGTGTGGCTTTCTAACATTTTTAGTATAGAGAGGAGTAGGCAAACTGTTTCTCAAAAAGATCCAATAGTAAATATTGGTTCTTATAGGTCACTGTGATATTCTAGGTCACAGCATTTGTCAGAACTATTCAGTTTTGCTATTGTGCAGGTAACATATAAAACATTAAATGAGTGATGGGCTACTATGACTTCATTTACAGAATTAGTAGGTTAAGTTTGTCTTTTGGGTAATGCTTTGATAACTTATGTCCAATAGAGTAGACATAGAAAACTGGAAAATTCTCAATAAGATGCAATATTCAGCATCTTCTTTTCTATAGCAATTCTGAAAGCCAGGCAATTCAAATTGAAAATCAAGCACTCCGCTTAGATTTGACTTTTAAAAATAAATCCTGACCCTTTCTTGTTGATTGTTATCTCTTGATTTGGCACTTTCATAAATGATTTACATATGTTCTCTCTAGCCCTTTAGTATTGCCATCCTTCTCTCCCAGAGGCTCAAAGAAGGAAATTGGTTGTGTTTCCATCTAGTTACTGACAAAGTCTAGAGTTCTACTTAGGACTATTTACATCAAAGATCTTCACATGTAGAATGTCTTATTTAAGTAGCTTCAAACCAGTATAATAATGCAAATAGGAAAATGTATTATTTTACTGGAGAGATAGATAGTACAGGGTACTTTAGGATTCCCAGAATACTGCTAGGAGGGAAACAACCCTGAACACAGAGTAAGGAGTAAGCTACCACCAGATCTAGCTCCCCAAAGAAACAAAAATAGTGTTCTTTATAATGACTAATTCAATGATTTGAGAAAGAACCACTTTTTAATTATATTCTCTACATTGTTTACAATAGTACAATATTACTGTTTTATACTTTAGTGATATCACACTATACCTGCCATCACAGTATTAAGGTCCTTTCAACATTATCCTGTGACTCCTTGCCACCCCCACACCACTTTAGCATCCTTAGGTAACAAGAACGTTCTTGCAGTCTTGAAAGTGACACTGATGCCAACACTTAAACTGTAAATGCAAGAAAACACCAGATTGCAATCTGCTGTGAATAAAGGGCAAATCATTGTTGGAAGTTCATGAAAATTCAGGTTGAATTTAATCTAAAAGAGCATTCTTTGAACACAAAGGCTGGTACCCCAGAAATTCTTGTTGAGAAAGATGGGGCCGGATTGATGGCACAGTGGTAGGGCATTTGCTTGCACATGGCTGAACCCAGGATGAATCGCGGTTCTATCCCCCAGCATCAAATATGGCTCCCCAAGCCAGGAGCGATTTTTGAGCGCATAGCCAGGAGTAACCCCTGAGTATCATGGGGTGTGACCCAAAATCAAAAAAAAAACGAGAGAGAGAGAGAGAGGAGAGAAAGATATGGTTTTCAAAAGAAATGCCCACAGACACTCTTCCATCCCTTCTAGCTGGCTGCAACATTAATGATGCAACTTTTAGTTAAGTATTTCAAGACCCAGAGCTGTAAACCCAGAAGGCCTTTTCCAGTTCATCTGTAGAATCATTATAAAAGTTTCATTTCTTAAATGGCATGAGACTAAGGATTGTTCTTTTCAAACTTCTCAGTGCCTGGCAGTTAATTTTTGAAAACCAGGAACTTTGATAAAAATCGCAATCCGGGGCCCAAGAGATGTTTAGTGGGTATGGCATTTGGCTTGCAAATACACAGCTGATCCGGGTTTGATCTCCAGCATCTTATATTGGCTCCCCGAGCCTGCCAAGAGTGATCCCTGAGCACAGAGGCAAGAGTAAGGAAACCCTGAGCTTGGCTGGGTGTGAGTCTCCTGCCCTCCAAAAAGACAAAAAGCAGCTAAACTTTAATTCATGATCTTTCAAAGTTGTTAAATGTGATCTGTTTGTGACTAAGTTCGTAGTGACAGCTCACTTCAACTCCTGGTAACCAAAACTCCCTTAGAATTCTGGGTGGTCAACAGTGAAACTAGAGATGTGATTGGCAGACACATCAGTGAAACTAGAGATGTGATTGGCACACAACCTGGGAAACTGACTTTGAGCTCAATGCCGATAATAGGAATGCAGGCTGGTTTTAGGCATAACTCAAAAAAGAATGCTTTTAGCCAGAGTTTTGTTTGTTTGTTATTTTTTTAGATGAGAACCTATCCTGTAGGACAGCCTGGTTTCCTGATATTCCTCAATTTTGCTCTGGTTTCCATAACAACTCACATCCCATGAGCATCTTCAGTTACTAATAGGCAGGCAGTTTCTGATGTTTGCTTTGCAGGGCAGCTTTGCTCCTGTTAATACTGTCATCCACAACTGCCAATTAAAGGGTTCAGCTTCTCCCTTCCCAATAATTTATTGGTTTACACTTTTATATAATCTCGGGCATTCACTTAGCACCTCTATATGTGTGAGGAATTCACCATTTTTTTCATCCGACTTTCTTTTTTTCTTTTCTTCTTCTTTTTTTTTTTTTTTGGTGTTTGGTTTTTGGGCCACACCCTGAGGTGCTCAAGGGTTATACCTAACTCTGTGCTCAGAAATTGCTCCTAGCAGACTCAGGGTACCATATGAGATGCCGGTAACTGAACTCAGGTTCCTCCTGAGTGGACTACGTGCAAGGCAAATACCCTAGCAGTGTGCTATCTTTTCAGCTCCATCATTCAACATTCAGTGTCATTGTAGGGCCAAGAAAAGTCCAATCCACTTCCCTTGCCCTATGATAACCACCATCATTTTTTATAAAGACTAGCATAGTTTTGTTGTTTCATGCCAGTTTGTTGCTTTAGCTATTCATATCCCACTAATGAGAAAACCATCCTGTGATCATCGTTGATCTTCATTATTTCAATTTGTATAATCAACCTTTGTTCCAACCTTTTTGTCCTCTAATATATGATTTCATCCTTTAAAACATTCTGCCGGGAAAATGTTGAAGTCCAGGTATTTCAATTCCCCTGTGTCTAATATGTGCCTAATATAATAGCATTATAATTTTCTGTGATTGTAACTGCAGAGCTAATACATACCTATCAATAAAGACATCCTTACTTTTCTCAAATATCTTCAGGGTATATAATAAAAATATTTTTCACCTTTAACAGTGAGTAGAAAGAAGAAGTCATCATTGTCTGTTTGACCTAAAGAATTGTTGTAAGTGAAGAAATTTCTGTGGTATACTATTTAGTTTTTTTTTGAACTTTTATCATTTAAAAGTTCAAAGAGAAAGATGTAGATGTCAATATTGGCTTATTTTCAGAACTATTCAGATCTTTTGTTGTTAACATTAAGATTCATAGAGCTTAGCACTCATGGATTCATCTTCTTTAAAGATTAACTATTGTTGTGACATGAAACTTAGTACTTAATGACTTTGATCAGATTGTGCCATATACTGTGGTTAGTGCTTAGGTTATTTTTTAACTGTTTTTTTTTCTGTCTCATTTGTCTCTTTATTCAGTTCTGTTTCCAAATCTTTCCCAAATGTTTGAAATTGATAAAGATTGATTGCCACATCTTTTCCTATTAAATAATATCAACAAATCAACGGTAAAAAGTGATAGTGCAGTGCGGGTAGGGTGATTGCCTTGCATGTGTCAGACCTGGGTTCAAGTTCTGGTATCTCTAATTTTTTTATCAGCTTTATTTGCCCTGGCCAACATGTGTGGCCTATAATCTTAAATCTATTTAAGCATGGTTTTGTCAACTTGCCCTGCATCTAGCTTCTTTCAGCCATCTCTCCTCCTGCTTTTTTCTCCATTCTCTATCCAGGCAAAATCCAAATTCGGGTATCTCACATGGCCCCTATAGCTACTAGGAATGATCCCTAGCAAAGAACCAAGAGTAATCCCTCATCTTTGCCATATTCCCCCCAAATAATATCATTGAATGAAAAAAGTTCTTTGTTTATAATTTCAATGAATGCTATTTGCAAGAGACATGAATTCTACTTGTCATTGAAAAATCTGCTCATCTCTCTATCTATCTAATCATCTAATTTCCCTCCTTCCTCTGTTTTAGCTACTTATTTTAGCAGTTTTATTGGAGTAAAATTTGCATACAAAATTTATCTCTTTTAAGTGTTTAATGAGTTTAGTAAATTTGTCGAGTTGTGTAATCATCATAATCCAGTTTTAGAAATGTTTTGTAGACTAAAAAAGATCTCATATGCCTGATTATAGTAAAGTTCTGTTCTCACCTCCAGCATCAGAAAACCACCAGTTTGAATGTTTCTTATAATTGTTTTGTGCTGCAAATGTCATGTAGATGAATTCATATAATATGTATTTTGTTTGGTAGTCTTTCTCAGCTTATTCCACCATCAAGAAATCTTGTAAACAGTTCCAGTTGTCTGTATTTGTCTTCAGGATAAATCAAACCTTCCTATTTTTTTCATATTTGGGTATTTTTTGCATGCTTAAACTGAATACTCTTTGATAGGCTGAAATAATTTTGGATTCTGATTCTTCTAACATTTTTGTTGCTTTTTGTTGTTGCTTAGAAATATGTGGGGTCGGGGCCCGGGAGATAGCATGGAGGTAAGGCGTTTGCCTTTTATGCAAAAGGTCATCGGTTCGAATCCCGGTGCCCCATATGGTCCCCCGTGCCTACCAGGAGCAATTTCTGAGCATGGAGCCAGGAGTAACCCCTGAGCACTGCCAGGAGTGACCCAAAAACAAAAACAAAAACAAAAACAAAAACAAAAAAAATATGTGGGGTCAATATACCTTTTTCTGGGGCTTGTAAGAAAGGTTAATAAAAAGACTCAAGTTCACTAATATGTTTATCATATTGTCAGGAAGACCTTCTTTATGGTATAGTCCTAAATAACTTTTTATTACATTACAAACATGAGTGTTTAATATTTTGGTTTTTAGCCACAAACCACTGCAATCTTAAAGTAATACAAGCCATCACAGATATATATTGACACATTTTATAGTTCTGAAAGGATAACTTTCAGAGGCTGAGAGATAGTATAATGGATAGGGATTTGCACTGCATTAGGCTGACTTGGGTCTAATCCCTGACTCCTTATTTGGTTCCCTGAGCTTGCTAGGAGTGATCCCTAGCCCAGATCCAGGAGTAAGCCCTGAGCACAGCTGGGTGTGTCCCCAAAACCAAAATAAATAAAATAAAAATATGATTTTTGATTAATAATGCACACAAATTTGCATATATCATTAAGAATTATTTCCCACAATAAAATTCATTATTATTTCAGGTTTATTATTTTTATGCTTTAGTTTCTGTACATTCAATTTATTTTTCTTTTGCATGAGCTCTTAATTGCATGCCTATAATATACAATAATCTTTTACTTCCAGCAAAAACAAATAGATAAAATGGTTTATTTACATGTTAAAATAATTAAAAAATGTGTTTTGGAGGCTAGAGAGATAGCACAGCCAATAGGATGTTTGCTTTGCACACGACTGACCCAGATTCAATTTCCAGCATATCATCTCATCCCCTTAGTTTGCTATGAGTAATTTCTGAGCACAAATTCAGGAGAAATGTTTGAGCACCACTGTGGGTGACCCAAAACAGAACAAAAATTATGTTTTTTTGTTATGAAGTTTATATTTTGGCACTATTTAGCTGTTTGAATTTTAAACTATTTTGAATTAAAATTAAATTAATTTAAATTTAATTTAAATTGAATTAAAATGAAAATATTTTGAATTAAAATAATTTGGATTAATCTTTGATTACAGGCAAGAAATACAAAGAGAAGCAAGGAAATACTCTTTAACAAGTGGTGTTAGGAAAACTGGTCAACTACATGTGAAAATAAATGAACTCAAACTTCTCTTTAATACCATGCACAAAGGTCAAATCAAAATGGATTAAAGACCTTGATATCAGACCTGAAACAGTAAGGTACATAGAGGGAAATGTAGGCAGAACACACCATGACATTGAAGCTAAAGGCATATTTAAGGGTGAAACCACTTTGTTCAGCAAGTAGAAGCAATGATAAACAAATAAGACTCCATTAAACTGAGAAGCTTCTGCACTTCAAAGGAAACAGTGACTAGGATAAAAAGACTACTCAGTGTATACATGGTGAACTTCTCTGTTTGTCTAATTAGTATTGTACATAATCCCTCTTATAGTATATATAGTTTCTATTATATATAATATTCCTCCTCCTCACCCCCCATCTATCACTTTACAAATCCTTTCCTATCCTCTCACTCCCTCAACATTGATCCTTGATCTCCCCCTCTTCACTGAGGTTAAGTTCTCAGAGATCAAAAATTTCACCCTACTCCAGCAAGCTGCCAGCCACCTCCCAAAGTGAAAGGACACCTTCCCAGTCCTCTATGTCTAGCCCAGGGAAGAACCTGCAGACACCACTTCCACAGACCCATTCTATATGGCCCTTTTTCTCCCACCTCCCCTACTGTAGACTGTTCTTGCTATGGGAATTAGCTCTGGAGCGACCCTCAGCTCAAGGACCCTACCTCATTCCAGACTTCTGCAAACCATTTATCAGACTCCATACGACCTCAGTATGGGATGAAACTGTGCTATGGATTCTACATCCCCAATTATCTAAAAAAAAATTTACAGGGAATTTCTATAGTTCTTTTGTATGTTTCTGTAGACACACTTCCTTAATAATTATAATTCTTAGTATCTATTTCCATATATAGAGGTAACTTCCCCCATCCCTGCTTTGGATTTGTTTAGTAGGAAATTCTTGTAGAAAAGTCTCACTTGGGTTATAAGTACAGGTTACAATCAGATTATAGAGACTGTTTAGCTTGTTATTTTCACCCCCATATGCAGCAGGAGTATCATGTTACATGGGTCCTTTTTTGCATATGCACACTAAAATGGGGAGAAGCTTACATATAGAAAGAAGTACTTATCTAATAGGGATAGGAACTTATACATTTTATAGTGAAGATCTCAATAATCGTACAGGCACAGATTATGGCACTAACACCAGGAATCAAACTTCCACTGGAGAAGGCCTAAATATCGCCCTGGAATCAACTTGCTCCAGGGTAGGTCTCTAAGACATCTTGATGACACGGAAACAGCAACAACTTCATCTAAGAGCAGGTTGTCCTAGCTCACACCCAATGGTGAGATAAAATCAGAAGACACTCAGCCCTAGGATCTGTCCAAGAGCCACTATTTCTAGTTACAGAAGACTGTCTATATAACAACTGTGACTAAGCAGAACTTTTCCTGGGATCACACACACAAAAACAAAACAAAACAAAACAAAGCAAAACAAAACAAAAAACCTTCGTTCTAGGTTTCATCATGGGACCTGTGCAAAAACAAGATCTCTAAATACAGGAAATTGACTTTGACAACTGCAACTGAGCAGAACTTTTTTCTGGGACCATAAAGAGAGACATTGTGATTGGATAACCAACATGCCTGAAATCTGTAGTTGGATTTTTGACAGTATGCTTCATGGGTGAAGACACCCTGTATCTCTTAGGCCAGTGGAAATTTATTTCTAATTTTCCCAATTTTTAATGTGCCTATACAAAACAAACAAACAGACAGACAAAACAGAAAACAAACAAACAAACAAAAAACAGCTGGCTTGGTTGTTGTTTTGGAGTTGGCATCAGAACTGTTAAAGGACTCTCATTGCCGAATTTTTGTCCCCCAACCTTTGTAACCATTTTGATTATTTGGGTGGAGAATTATCACTTAGGTATTCTCCAAAAGGGGGAATGGAAGATTGGGTTTTAATCTTTCATTCTGGGAGATATTTCTAGATTCACAAATCACCAACAAGGGGTTCAACATCCCCCAACAAATGCTGCACTGGTGAAGAGTGTGTGTTCATTTTTATAACTGAAACCCAACTACTATGTTTGTAAACATGGTGCTTAAATAAAGATATTAATTTAAAAAATAAAAAAGTAAAAAACAATGACAGAATGGGAGAAACTATTCATCCAATACTCATCTGATAAGGGGTGAATATCTAAGTTATATAAGGTACTGACAGAACTTAACAAAAAAAATCTAATCCCATTCAAAAATAGGGAGAAAAAATGAACAGACATTTTTCTCAAAGAAGAAATACAGATGGTCTAAAGGCACATGAAAAAATGCTCCACATCACTAATCATCAGGGAGATGCAAATCAGAAAAGCAATGCGGTATCATCACATCCCACAGAGACTGGTTTACATCACAAAAACAAGAACTAGAGCTAGAATAAATGTGGGGAGAAAGGGACTCTCTTTCACTCTTGGTGGTAATGCCAACTGGTCCATCTTTTTGGGAAAACAATATGGATATTTCCCAGAAAACTAGAAATTGAGCTATATGATCCAGCAATACCACTTCTAGGTATTGTTGGGGTCGGGGATCAGTCCCCCTCTCTTGAGCGGCATCTAGAGCGTTTCAAGGAGAGCCAGAAGCCATGCAAATTTGCAAAGTTGATTTATTTATTTCTGGTGCCAGGGTGACACCAGGGCCAGTGCCGAGGGATGAACTCCAGAGAAAAGACCTTGAACCATCACTTAACAGTATTTTTATAGAGCACTTTTCCAAAGGGACAGCATATGTCACGGAAGTAGTATTTCATTTGTTATGTTTTACTTAGAAATACAGCACAACTCAGTTAAATGAAAGAGATATTTAGCAAACAGAGAAACATCGTTAAAACCTAACAGACCACCACTTAAAAGTTCTACAAAGAGACAATTGCTAAAACTTAACAGACCACCACTAAAAGTTACATTTTTATCCTACAGAAAAATATTAAACTTAAGGTTACATTTCTTTACCTTAAAGGCTGGAGGTGGGGGTGGCCGCCTTACTCCACCTTATTAAATGTTTTGCAAGCAAAGATAACAGAAAGCATGAGCAAATTGGGCGTATACTGCCCTCCTTGAGTGAACCAGGTTCTTAATCTGTTTCAGTCAACGCTAGCCTGTGGCTCTGAAGGTCACGAAACAGGACGCCTTGTAAGCTTAGGGAGACTTCAAACTTAAACTATATGCATTTATAAAAAGCAAAAACTTCTTGTCCCTTTCAGTCTATACTCTAGGAACCCCAAAACACCATGCAGAAAAGCCCTCTGCATTTCTATGTTCATTTTCAATAGTCAGAATTTGGAATCAACCCAAGTTGTTTTACATTTACACATTGGAATACTATGCAGCTGTTAGGAGAAATGAAGTCATGAAGTACATTTATACATGGGTGGAAATAGACAGTTTTATGCTGAGTGAAATAAGTCAGCAGGAGAGGGATAGACAGAATAAGCTCACTTATTTGTAGGATATTAGAAAAATAAAAGACAGTATGATAATAATAATCAGAGATGATAAAGATGAGGACCAGGAAGATCAGTCTATGGTAGTAAGCTTGCACAAAGAGCAGTGAGCACAGTTAAAGTAGAGGGGGTTCCAGTGTGAAAATGATAGTTGGAATTAATCATTCTGAACAAGAACTGGGTGTTGAAAGGGAACAAAGTGACACTCATGGTATCCCTCCATTAGCAATATGACAAGCCACAATATTAATAAGGAGAGAGAGAAGCAAAATGCCTACTCCAGAAAGGTGGGGGAGGTGATGGAAGGGGAACTGGAGACATTGGTGGCAGAAAAAGTTCACTAGTGAAGGGTGATTCACTTATTTATTTATTTGGTTTTTCGGGCCACACTCATTTGATGCTCAGGGGTTACTCCTGGCTAAGCGCTCAGATATCGCCCCTGGCTTGGGGGAACCATACGGGATGCCGGGGGATTGAACCATGGTCCTTCCTTGGCTAGCGCTTGCAAGGCAGACACCTTACCTCTAGTGCCACCTTGCCAGTCCCATGGGTGGTTCACTTTTTATGTTCAATCATGAAGAATTTTGTATCCAAAGTGCTTAAGTAGTTATTTAAAATATGTGTTGAAAATGTAAAAGATATCTTGTGATAAAATATAAATGTATAATTATAATGATAACTATGCTTTATGTATCAATATATATTTAATATATATGGCAAGTTCTGAAGTTATAGTACAATGGTAGAATGTTTGCTTTACATACAGCTAACCCAACTTCAATCTCCAGCACTCTATATGGTACCTTACGCTTCACTAGAAGTGATCCCTGAGTTGAGTAAACACTGAGCAACATTGGGTGTGTCCTCAAAACAAACAAGAGAATATTTATGCTAGTTATATGCATAAGTAGACATATACACATATAATTGAAGATAATATCATATGCTGTGTGCATAGGCATATATATGACCTGACACATGGGAAAGAAAAATTTAATGAAATAACCTAGGATTCTTCTTTATAAACATCTTTAATAGGAACAATGTATATGATTAGAAGCAAAGAATGAAAGAAATTTCTTTTTTTTTAATTTTATTTTAACAGACATTTATTCGAATATATAATGACAAATCTTACACAATGATATTAAAGGTAGTCAACGGAAAATATTACACAGTGATACTAAAGGTACATGGTAACAATAAATGGGGTCCTTTCCACCAGTGTTGTCCTCCCTTCATCCCTATTCCCAAGCATATATCCCTTATCACCCTCCTTTATCCCCCAGAATGCTAGTGCATCTAAAAGCATATATGTTAACCCTAATGTAAACCTTTTTTTTTTCTTCCAGTTCCAGATATTTTTACTAGTGGTTTCTTAGAGGTTTGGAGTCAAAGGAGCACTGTAAAAAACAATATTAATGTGGCAATTATCCTTTGCATGGGCCCACCAAAGTATGGAGTTCATGGAAAGGAAAAACTTTTGCCAAAGTACAAGGAGACCCTACCCCTGGAGTTTCCTGACGTAAGATCATTTCTAGGCTCCAGGCAAACTAGTTTGTCCAATCCCGGTCATTGTCTGTAGTGCCAACACAATTATATTTTTCACACTCTCTGTTGTTTATCTCACGTTTCTGTATGGAGGGTCCTGGCATCTGTATATCCTACAACAAAGTCAGGATGGTACGGAGCGGCATCTAATTTCAACTTGTAATTAACAGGCAATGCAGAAAGCCCTGTCTAGTACGCAGGTCGATGTTGTTGTTTAGGTCTTCTCAGTGTTAAGGGAAGACTCCTTTGAGTAAAAAAGAAAACTCTTTTAAACATTAGGGACAATAAGTCATGGGAAGGTAAGTATATGGGAAACTAAATGTAGTTTAACTTGTTTCTTAGTTCACGTTTTTAAATGTTTTTTGTTTGTTTGTTTGTTTTTCAATGCTTTTACATCTATGGATGGGCACCAATCTATGCACCAGCACCTATTTTGACACCTCCCCAGGTTGATAATGTTTAAAGTTGTAATTTCCTAGTAGAGTGGAAATGTACCTACTGCCCCTAGTCAGGTAGAGAATTCTTGAATCTGCCCCTACACAATTGCCCTTTTGCTCTTAGTCATCTATATATGTAACATATTTGGGTAGTGGTATTTTGAGTTTCCTCATGTTCAAGCATCCCAAACTAAGACATTTGCACGCTTTGCCCTGGCACATAGGTTTGGGAATGAATTCAAAGTTCTGTTCACTCACCAACTTTGCCTGTCTTTCATTATTTTATCATGTGCATAATGACCTTGGCATGAGTAAATTTCTCTCACTCTCTCTCCAATCTCATCTCTTACCACTGAACAATCTCTCTACCATCCACACAATTGTCTTGCTTAGCAAGGCCCATTGAGTATGTCCCCAACTTTGAATCTTAATGCTATATTACTACTTGATTTACCAGTGTATAACTGTACTCAACCCAGATCAATTGCGATTTAAAGTTTTCCTGTCTTAGATGTTTTTACTGTTCTTGACTTTATAGCGAATGTGGACTTCTACTGGTCTTTTCTCCCAGTCAAGAAATATCAGGAAATAGCAGGATTTTACAGCTTCCTTTGTGTCATAGAACTGCTGAATTGATGTCTGGGTGAGAAATCAGAAGTTGTAGTTCAGGTGAAGT